>JANIJG010022182.1:0-25693 GCA_024611175.1 Megaceryle torquata | reverse complement strand
CGCCCACCCCATCTGAAAAGGACCGCTTGGGGCATGAAAGGTGAAGGTGGCCTACATCCCTGCTCCTCTTTTCTGATAGCAAAGATGCCAGTTACTTACACCACCTACATTTTCCCCAGTGAGACCTTAATTGGAGTTGTTACCTGTGCTGCAAGGCTGCCAGTAAGAAATAATGATTGGTGAGACAGATGTGAATCCAAAGAGGTGGCAATGACATCATCAGTATCCTTATGTTAGTCATGTAAGAAACTACAGTTTTTACTTTGACTCTTCTGAGAAGTGATCTGGAGGGAGAGCTGGAGCCTCTTCCATGTTCTCATACACCAGGGAGAAGGGCTGGAACAATTTTTTAAATCTTGTACGTTTTTCTTAATCCTCTTGGGAAGGAAAAGTAACAAATCTCTCTCTCTTTATTTGGCCCTTTGCCACTTTTAGTCTGCCCTTGTTCATGACATGAGTCTTTTAATTTAGCTTCTATTACAATAGCAGTATTTTATTTTTTTTTTTAACAAAGAACAGCAATTTTGGAACTATTCCGATGGCCAGAAGCAAGAAAGCACTTAACGAGGTGAAGAGGTGAGACCAGTAGTGAATGAGACGGTGGGCTGGAGCTGAGCTGAAACACTATTAATCATAACTTTAAGTTAGGCACAAGGTATTTTATGCAAAGTTGCATTAGGACAGGTAGTCCAGAAATAAATAACAGGAAACCTCCAAAGCATTTACACTGAGCAGTGTGCTCTTGATGCTCTGCTTGTTTAAGTGCAGACCTATTGATCTGAGCTGACTCTGCCAGGCGTGCTAGTGGAGGATCAGATCTGTGGAATTTTTAGTGGCATGTTAATTTTTTTGCTATGGTTGTCTTTGTCGTCACCATCACTGTCATCATCCTCCTAGTGTTTTACCGATGGTGCTGTGCCTGTGTTTGGCTGGAGGGTTCCTTGGTGCCAGGGATCTTCACCTATGTGGAAGGTGTGTTTCCTCTGTATGTAAATAGAAGCATTGTGTCTGGTTTTAACATTGTGTCCTTTTTCTTTTGTATGTGGTCTGAAAATGTTAGTTCTCTGGGGCAGAGAATTCTGCTCGGCTGTAAACTCCCACTTCCATCTCCCCCTGTGCTGCAAGAAGAACAGCTTCCCTCCCACCAAACTTGTGTCCCCACCTCCTTGGTCAGAGTTAAACCATCTCGTGCTATTGGATATCGTGCCACAAGTAGCCTGTTGAGGACTTGCTACACATACTGATGTGTTGCTACATTCCTGTCTTGATTTTTTTCCCTAATTGCAAAATATTTTTAACCTCATCTCCCTTTACTGCATAGGAATTAAATCTGAATGGAGGGGGAGGAAGGATGGTCTTGGATATTGCTTGCACTGAGCCACTAGTGCATGCAGTAGGGAGAAGGAAGGTGAGCCTGACCTTGTCTTTTGAGTGTATATAAAAATATATGGAGAGTTTAAGTCCTGGAAAATAAAGTGGAGTCACGGTTCTTCCAAGCAGCGTGTCTGTATAATGTAATTAGCCTGATTTCTGGGTAGTACTTTGGTAGACCCTTGAACATCTGGAGTCAATGAGTTAACAAGTATCCTTTCCTCTCTCTGTTCCGGTACGTAATATGAAGATTTGGTGGTAAACAGTGAAATCAAGTGGTTGTGGGAGGAGGGTATTATTTAAATTTTAATAGTATTAAGTTATAACCAGGATGCAGTTGAGAGGTTAGTTTATTCACTGGGCTGGGCGGTTAAAATAATTGCAGGTCATGTGTCTAGCATCACAAATTTAAAAATCTCTGAGGGTTTCCTGATACTGTTCAGTTTGAGATGGTCATTCTTTCAGCATGCTGAAGAGAAGGAACAAGTTCTGCATGTGTAAAGGATGAGACCTTGCTCTCACAGAAGTGTTTGAGGCAGACATTTCAAAAGCATCTGCCAGTCTGGTTTCTTTTCCAAGATTCTCAGGTCTTCCTCTAGAGGTGTGGTTTGTGTGTATTGGTGACTGGAAGCAGGATTACAGGCACTTTGCAAGCTGCAGATTTGGCACTAAATACGGAAGGGTGGCTGCATGAGTGAGATGCTTCCCAGAGAAGCCAGATAGGATGGAAGATCCAGGCTGGGCTCTGCTGGCTGTTGGGTGCTGCCTGTCATGCAGCCTGTACCATGAGATGCTTGGAGGCAGGAGATAGCCTTAAAGTGGAGAGGTGCTTACAGATACTCATTCCAGTCAAAATGTAGCAAGAAGTAAACAATGATAAACTGTACAGAAGCAGCTGGATTTTCTTTAGTCCTTGAACAAAAAATGAAACTAGGTGTGCTGCCTTTGCTGTGTTCCTGGTGTTATTTTTGGTAATCTATCCATTTTGCTTAGCAGTAATTGACACCTCTACTTACTAACGGTGTGTCGTTGCTATTAATATAATTGTTTCTCACTCCCCGATCCCTTGTTTACTGTCTAGGTGTCCTGAAATTGGAGATGCTGTAATAAAAGGTCTCTTTCGAATTTCAGAGCATAACAGGACAAAGAAGTGCTTAAAATATAACTGCATCATTTGAGGACATTCAAGTGATCAGTGGTCTGCTTCCTTTGGTAGGAACTTGGACAAAAATGTTGGTTATGCCCTTATAGGAAATACAGGTTGGTCTGCAACATTGGGTGTTCATCTGGCAAAGGCAAGTTACTCCTGTTGTTAAAACCTTTATTTTATTTTATTTTTTTCCCTTGGCTTCTGCCATCCTGTGTGTCCTGGGAACACCACTGAACGAAGGCTTTTGCAAGTTATATGCCAGTGTTTACTCATCTAAAACAGGTTTCTTATGTTTTCTTTTGGTGCGGGAAAGACTCCCAGTCATCTTGACTTTTGAAATGTATCTATTTATTTATTTTCCTGGGGGTGTACGTGTGTGTGGTATCTGAGGTCTGGGGACTTCTCTGCTAGTCTGGCTTGGTGACCATCTGTTAGAGAAGGATCGAGCACTGACATTCAGACACCACAGGAGGCTGGAGGTGGTGGGAAGCCTCACTGCTCAAACCACTCGACTGCCCTTCCTCAGAGCACTTTGCCTTCATGTTTGCATCACCGTGTGTGTATGGGCTGAACTTGCTGGTGGACATTCAGGATGAGTAAGACGTAGTGAGAATCAGTTAAATGGGAATAGAGAGACTAAAGTTACTTGTTTGCACTAACGAAGGACACAAGCTCTTTGTGAATGCGTTCAAGGCTGCTGGGTGTTTCAGCTGCTGCTGGACTGTGAGAACATTCTGCAGTGTTTTAATACATTAAACCTTGGAAAGAGCAGGTTTCCTTCCTGATGGTCTCTTATTGTTTATCTACAAATGTTATTATTTCCCTTTCTTTTGTGCTTCTGGCACACGGGCTGACCAGTGGGAGGACACTGCCTTATTTTCTGTCTGTCTTTGCCTGGCAGACCTGTCATGCAGTCCTCAACCTACCATGTGGTCCCATCAGGCTAAGGCTGATGCCAAGACAGAAGCTGACAGGAGTGCTTAGAAACTAAATGAGATTCAAAAGGTGGAACAGAAGTACTGGATCAAACCCACAGTGTAATGCTGAGGAGCAATATGTGCTGGTGAAATGTTGGTTTAGATATTGAGATATTGGATGTTTTAACAGGGCTGTTTTTTTTTTTTTTTTTCTTAAGTTAGGTTTTTGTGTTTTTTTTTGTTTTTCTTTTTTTTTTTTTTCTTTCCCCTCCTTCTTCCCAGTGTCTGCACTTGGACATTTGCCTTTTAAATAAATAAATACCTGGCTGTAGTTTGTAGTGGGCTGGTTGTTTTTCCTTATTTCCCATGGTAAATTGTTTCCATCCATTGGCAGTGCTGATGCACAGACGTAATGCATCATCTGGGGATAAGGTACAACATCAGTGGTGTAAAGGAAACAACAGTGGTGCCCACTGATTTGAGCTGAGAAATAAAAAAGAGGAAGAAATATTTATCTTTTGCCATGTAACTCATTAAAGATCCCTTCAGTTCAATATTTGTTTATTACTTTCGGATGAAAGTCAATATTTAAATGAAAAATGTGGCTTTTATTAGTTCCTAGATGGCTCCTCCTGAAAGCTGGGTGCTCTTATGCTGCAGCAGGGGAGCAAATGTATTGCAGGTCTGTTCAGGAAAAGTATTGCTATAGTGCATTCGTCATCAAGAAGTAACAGCTGAGTTGTTCATTAATACAACAGTTTGAGTCCACGGACTACTCCTTCCACTGAGTCGCAACTTAAATTAGGCTCCATTTGATGGCTGCAACTATGTGACAATGCCTTGTTTGTGCTCTATAAATATGTAAATCTTTCCACTCAGTTATTCTCTTTTTTTTTCTTTTTTTTTTATTTAATTTCTTGAGTGCCCTACCTCATTTATCTGATACACAACTCCTTAATCCTCCTGCGTGTTTCAGTGTTTTAATATATTTGGACAAGGGCTACAATTTCTTTTTTTCAGAGGAAACAGTGCAGATTTGTTCTTTTGTTTACTGCCAACTCCAGAGTAAACTCCAGCTCTGATCTGCTGATAGCTGAAGGCTGGTAAAGGAAGAATTATACAACAGGAATGTGAGGAAATAACTCCATTCATTGCAGTTTCAGAACCAACAGAGAAAAGCCTGTAAGTTGCAGTTACCATTTCAAAGTAGAAAGATTTCTCCTCCCCACCCGGAGCTCAGCTTGGTATTGTGTAGCTAACTAACTATAAGATGTGTTTGTTAAGAGAGAAAACAACAGACAAAAATGTTGTCTTATGGCACAAAAGAAATAAAGATTGATTAAGCCTGTTTTGTGACTTACTGCACAAAGTTTTATTGTGCAGACCATGGAAACAGGGAATCTGATTTCATTTTTGTGGTCTTGTGTATGATAAACATTTTGTACTGGTTGATAAAAGTTTTATTTTCACTGCTTGTCTTTGAATGTGAATGTCTAAACTTCCTCACCAACCAGAACAGACTTCCTTACTTTGGTCTGTTACATGTGTTACTAGAGATTAAAATAAAAAGCTTACTTCTGAACTGCAACCTGCTTTAGAAGGCTCACAGCAAGTTGTGCTCAGGTATCAGCGTCACCGTTTAGCTCAGAGTCGGCCCATGGAAAAGAGAGGCTGCTGAGTCTGTGTGGTGGCAGCAAACTGTTGATGGACTTGTGAGGACTTGAGGTGTGCTTTTGTGGCCATGTCTCAGTAGGCAAAGGGATTTATTTTTATTTTTATTTTCAGACCTTTATGGTCCAATTAAGCTTTGTTAATGTGATGGAGTAGGTGGTTTTAAGATACTCGTGCAACTTCTTGGCCAGTAGTTGTAGGGAGATGTAGGCTGTTATTGGTGGTAGGCTGTCCTTGACCCAAATTCTTTCCATACAAATTGTTTATGAGGTAGAAACACAATCCTCTTATAAGTGTGAATGTGCATTTGATCAGGATGTAACTATAAGGGAAGGGTTCTTTTTATTTTGGCCTGCAAAGATTTAGTGGCCTTGTGGAAGAGGATACTAGAGATGTCATGAGCAGTTGCAAGCTACACCACTTAAGTTTAGAGTAAAATGCAACCTTTAAGTTTTATGTAAAATATTGAGCTAGGTGAATTTATTTAAAAAATAAAAAGAAAAATTGATCCTGGGGGAATTTCTAAAGCTGGGAGGGCAAAATTTACAAGTTTTGACATGGATAAAACAGTAACACGTAGGTGTGACTCTCCCTGTCTTTTTCTGTTCAAGCTTGTTAGAAATGTTATGTGTCAGAGAACCTGCATAATGCTAGGCACTGGTTTTAGTGATACCTGAATACTTACCCTAGTTCCGTGGGTAAAAGATCAGCGTTCAGCCCTTTATTATGCCACACGTGTATCCTGTTTTACAGGCTGAGTTGCTTGGAGTTGACAAGTTGGAGACCTTGATTGAAATGGCCCATGTTAATCTTGTTCAACATTTGTAGCTTTTATTTCTTTTTCTAAAGAAAGATTGACTCTTCTCTTTTGATAACCTCCGAGGCACTCGCTTGCAAATAAATGTAGTCTTGGCAAAAAGAAAAAAAGGTTGTTCTTAATAATAAGAAGGATATACTCAAATATGCATCTAAGCAACTGTATACATTTACATAGATTTACTTAGTCTTCATTTTTATGCTTTTATGAAAGTGATGGATGACTTATTACATGATTAATCTTTCAGTTGTGATCTTTTTCGAGCTGCTTTTGGGGGGAAATTGGAGTTTGATTGTAATGAGGAGAACAAAAGTGATTTGCTATTTTTAAGCTAATAAGCAATATTAAATGTGCTGAGTATTTAGGAAAAAGATCTCAGCCCGATTTGTGTTTATAACCAAGCAGTGTAATGTGGCCTGTACTAAACAAACAAAACTGACGGTGACTTGAAACTACGCTTGTCAAGGCTGTGGAGCTGGGAGATCTTGGCCTCCCACACCCACTTCTTGTTTGCAGGCTGGAAGAAAAAAGAACAAGTTTACTTGCTTTTTTTCAGTTCCTAATTGTTTCTCAGCCTGGACTGAAGTGATCATACTGAACTAAGCTGAGTAATTTGAAATGAGGAAAATAGTTCTCCCTTCTTGCAGAAGATGCTGTTGCTGTCAAAGTCTGGCTTATTGCATAAATGGACTGGTTCCAGTTGCTTTGTCACTGATTGCAATTTATTTGTTTAATGTGCTTTGGAGTTTCAGCAGCAAACATACTTCTTTTGATAATTGTTTTTTAAATTATCTTATTAACACCTAAGAAGCCATTACTCCAAAAAAATGATTTCAGATATCTTTAAACCAGATTAGCTAATGCTAAAATAAAATTGTGCTTTTAATTGTTTTCATGTTCAAACGACTTGGTTGCAAAAGGGAAATGTTAGAATTAACCTGTCTGTTAGCACTCTGGGAATAAATGTAGGACAGTTCACGATACATGGAGACGATGTGTTTTGAGCTGCGTGCTGTTACCCATGTGGCATTTTCAGAAGCCAAGTGGAGTTTTAATGTGCGTGGCTTGTTTGCATCTGCTGAGCTAGCAAGGTGTGCACCCTTACGCTTGTGGCGCGTTCTCTCCTGAGCTTACCGCGGGTTTTCCACTACTTAGTGAATGGTTTTCTGCGGTGAGTGGCGGGACTCTGCGTTTTACAATATTTCCCTTTTATGGTCTAAGGAAACACAAATTGAGATAGATTATTTTGTTTGTTAAGAGATCTATTTTTCAGGCAAAGCTCAGCAGTGTAGACAGTCTATAGCCATTTCTGTGCAAATAAAATTAATACATCATTCTGCGAAACGAAATGGATTCGAGCGAGTTACATGCATTGCAGGCAAGGTAATGGGAGCTACAAGTGTACAAAATGACCCGATTCCTAAAGAGCAGAGCATCATTTTTGACAGACGTTTTTTGTAATGGTTGTTTTCAGTGTTTCTGGCATAGAGGTGTAACAGAGTTTTGATGACTGTCAGGAAACCCTGCGAACTATGCACAGACGAGGTTAGCGACCATTCAGCTCGACCAAAGCAAGCTGTATGGTTTTCTGGAGGGGAGCGATTTGAGGGGAGAAGAACAGAAGATGACAAAGTGCAGGATCGGTTTGGTGAATGAGATGGGTTTCATAACTATATGGGAGCCTCATGTGGGACTTTGACAGTTAATGCCATAGTGGGGCCTTCTCCTTTTTGTGTTGCTTTCCGTCTGAGCCTGGTACTGTGCTGGCTGTCACCACAAAATTGGAAAATAGCAAATCTCCATAGAATGGTTGAGTTGAGAAGCATCTCTGAAGATCATCTAGCCCAGCACCCCAGCTCAAGACAGAGCCAACTAGAGCAAATCGCTCAGGATTTTGTCCAGTTGGATGTTGTACTTAAAGCCGTGCTTGGAGCTTTGCTCTCGTCTGCGTTAACATCTTGTTGACCTTGTTGGCATTGAAGCTCTTTGCTCCATTTGGCGTTACTTTCTGCATAGCATTATAATGCGTGATGTAGTGTCTCATTTAAACAGGACATAGTGGTTTGTGAATTTAAGAGTGGGATTATGCAACCTCTCAATTTTGGAAAGAGCTGTTGGTATAGAGGAGAAATGGTCTACTGCAGTAATTTATTGGTTCTTTGTTTCTTTGTGAGCATTTCTTGTGAAACTGCTTATTGGCTGCAAACTGTAAAGAACTAGCTGAAGTTACAGTGGCCTCGAGGCTGCTCTAACTTAAACTAGAAGCCAAAAAGTGCCACAGCTGAGTAAGAGCAAAGCTTTCCCTGGGAAAGGAGCCTGTACCCTCTTCTGTACCAGTCGAATCACAATCCAGGTTAGATGGATGTATAAAACTAGTGAAGCTTTCTACTCAAGCCCTCTACACAGTTTTATTTATGTCCTCCGTGTAAGTAAGAGCAAGTATTAGAATGGCACAGAGTCCAACTGTTACTTGGTCTGACTTTAATGTACAGCATTGTGTGGTGGATGCCCTGCAGTAAAAGTTGTGCTTTGGTTATTGTAGCGCTTCTGAAACCCTTCTGCAGTAGTGGTCACGCGATGAAACCACACTCTGTGAAAGAGTTTTCTCTCTAAGTCTTCCTACTGGTGTGAAGTTCCTCCAAGGCCCTACGTGTCTGAGTGGCTCTCACAGTTGCTGTGTGTACAGTTGTCTTGTTGGCGTTTTGCCTTCTCGTTACCCATCGCAGCGGCAGAACCCGGGGGCTGTTGAGGCTCGTCCCCAGCACGAGCTCTGTGTTTGTACGCAGGGAAAGCCTTGGGTCTGAGGAAGGAGCAATGTCTCTAAGGGAGGGGTTTGCACCGAATCACTGAGCTATCATCCCCTGGTAGCTCTTACCCTGTGACAGGCCAGAAATACTTTTCATTTGCATAGGAGTGTGAAATCAGCCTGGAATGACTAATGTAAAAGGACTTTGTGTGTCCTGTACCCTTTTGAATGGCTTTGTTCGTTCAGATGGTGGTTGAATTGTAATCTTAGGCGATGATTTAAATTTGAAATAGTCCCAAAACAATATAGTTATCTATCAGCTTTTAATGATCTCATGAAGCAGTGTATTTTGAAGGGTTATCACATTGTAAAGGTGATCTCAACCTGGTTATTGGTGGAAAACAAACCAAACAGAACTGATAAACAGTATGTGCAAAATGATTCACTTAAGAGTGTGTCCTTTTGTACATGAGCATATGCTTTAAATTAATTTTCTTCTGTGTTTATAGCATAAAACTTGAGTCTTTAAAGTGATACAACCTTGGCTGTTAATCCATGTTTGATAGTCTTCCATGGCATGTTATTGCTGTTTATCTCCTTTTGAGAGCCCACTGACTGGAACATAACCATGCCATTTTCTTATGGATTCGTAGATGGCCACGGTAAATGGCTCTATCTTTAGGTGCAGACTCTGGCAGGATAACTGAGGGTGTATTTGGAGGATTATAGCAAAGCAGTAGATGAAATTCCTGGCCTCAACTCAACGGTTCCCACCTCCAGTGTGGTGGAAGTTGGTGTAAACTTGCTGAGTGTGGTCCAAGTTCAAGGGAAAACCGAAAAAACCAACCAAAGCCCCCCCATCTTTGAAGCCAGATCATTTTAGTTATATTTATGGCTCACAGACAGTTGCAGTAGTGCAGCTATGGGGTGGTTAATTTCCAAGTTGGAGTAGAAATTACTGACTTCTTAACCTTTCTTTACTGCCCAGGAGAATGGTCAGATGATTTGATCTTGTTGTGCAGATAGGAGTAATTTTATTTGTAAAGGTATGAGGTGTGCAAATAGCAACGGTGCTAACCTTTTTTCAAAACTAGAGGGAAGGGTTATCCTGTGTGTTTTCCTTGTATCACGTTTTGAATATTACATTTGCTCATTTTATGTTTTTAATTCCAACAGTAACGTTTTTTTCTCCTTTACTTGCATTTGAAAAAACTCAGTGACAGGAATAGAACAGTTCCTGGATTCAAAATAGAGTGGTACTTTTCCCTTGGCTTGTTTAACCATATTACTGATTATACATTCCTTGCAGGATCAGCACAGAGAAAAAGACAATGAAAGAATTTCATGGTGCTCCTTAAATGAGTCTTATATAAAACAAAGTTTAAAATGAATTAGGACCTATCTTTTAAGCACTTGTCAAATGTTCTCAGTGTCAGGTTTTCTTCCCACTTAATGTTCACTTTCTATCAAATCTAATGTAAGGTACATGATAACATTTTCAAAATCACCTAAGTCCCATTAAAAAAACCCAAACAAACAAACAAAAAACCAAACAAAAAACAACCTCCTTAAGCACTTGGTACCCCAAGGCTCATTGGAAGCCAATGGGGCTTACAGTCTGAAATGTCTGGTGCTGTTGGAGGGTGAGACACTTTGGGGTTTTAAAAAAAATTGCCTCCTGGACAGACTAGCTGCTTGCATTCAGGACAAGAGCCTGGGAAAAATGCACCAACGGGAGGGGAGGCCGAGTGTGACCGCTCCTGCAGGCGAGAGTCGAGATGCGTTTCTGAGAATCTGTTTAGCAAATCAAACTGGGGGTGGTTTTGTTCTCTCCCCACATAACCCTGTGGGTTAGGGACTCGCTCTGTTCCGTTTCTCCAGCAGTGCAGCATCAGGCCCCAGCACAGCCCCACCGCGCAGCTGGAATCCCTGCAGTCAGCAGGCGCTGTGCGCTCGGCTGTTCCAGGGCGTCCTGGCTGCCCCCCGTGAGCTGGGGAGGTGCTGCTCGTGCTCTTTGCAGAGGAAGAAACTGAGGCACGTAGGAAGGTGATTGGCATATCCATCTCACCAAGCACATCTGCAGTAGGACCTGACTTTTTTTCTGGGTCCTGCATCCTCTCTGCCGCTAGAACTGTCTCTCTTCAGTGGGAGAGATGAAGGCTGTGTTTTCAGTCCATGTTTCTATTAGCCGCTTGAAATCCTTGTCATCCAGCTGCTGCTGCCTTTTGCTTCTGCCTTTTCTGTTTGTAGTTTTTTGTGGGCTTGTTAGTGGAGGTGTGTTCTGTCATCTTGGCTTAAACCTTGGGAGAGAAATGGGAGTTCAAAGATGTCTGTTTGAGCTTCCAGTAATAACAGCACTTTTCCCAAGAGTCAAAAGACCAACCAGGAATGTACTCGTATGTGTGGCTGTTCCGTACACACGGATCTGAACGCGTGTGTATAATGTATGTGTAGGTATATGTGTGTCATCCCAAAGTCAGCACTCTTGAAATGGAAATCGCCTCAGCTAGAAATGAGAGGTAGCTCGTGCTGACAAACAAACCCACATGGTTTTAGGGGCTCTAATAGCCGTGCTTCAGGACAGAGAACGTCTCTCTTCCCAGTATCCTTCAGATGACAGCTGCCACAACGAAGGCTGAATGTGAAGAATACATTTTCACATGGCTGTATCCTGGGCACTGGGAAGACTCTGGAGCTCAGAACAATAGCAGAATACGGAGCTGCCAGCAGGGAGTCTGAGTGGACAAGTATAATCATGCACTGCTCAGCTTTCAAGGAAATTACAGTTAGTGCACTGACTTGCTCATAATAGTGATGCATTGTTTAGCTTAATAACTTATCAGCTCTCCAGGAACCAGCTAGTGATCACTGTCATCATATGCTGCTAATCATTCTGTTCTCAAATTGTCCCAAAATGAACTAAGGACCTGTCACATCACCTATTAATCTGGCAAACCGAGTGCACTATAATTTAATTATTATTTTTCTTCAGGCTAGAAGGAAGAATGTTGCCCACTTTCTTTGTTCTCTTGTTTTGCATTATCTTTAGCGTATGTAATTGTGAATGCAGGGCTGTTTTAATGTCAGGTTGAAAGGACATTGTCAAATTGTGTTGGGATTCTATTTTTTTATATTTGTAGAGTTGTTGTTAAATTGCTGCTTTTTTGTGATCACTACTAGGGAACTGAATCTGAAACCTGCTTTTTAAGGAACATTTGTTTTTTATAAAGCATTTGGGGCAGGGGGTGATTTTTTTTGTGGTGCTTGTCTGCAGTACCTAGGCTCCTGCCAATCACTAGTAAATGTACCCTGACAAGGGCCCTCTGTAGTAGCAAAGAGTGATTATCCCTCTTAGACAAATGTGGAATTTAGGCAGGGAAGATTGAGTGATTTACCCACAGGCACGCAGGGAGCTGTGGAAGAACAAGAAGGAGGAAGCTGGTTTGAGTCCTGATCCCAGTAGGCTGTATATTCTTGCTGAATGCATGCTGGCTCCTTGTCAAAAGGTTATTTGTGAGCTCCGAGCTGCTAGCACTGGAGCATTTCTTTTGAAGCAAAAGTGGCCACTGATACACAAATAGATTTTTGCTAGATAATATATCTGAACCTGTTCTTTGAGATAACGTTTTTCAACTCTTCTGGCTCTTACTGCTGTCACTGCTAATTTTTCCTAGTAGCTGGAGAACTGGGGACCAGGCATTGCCATCTTATTTTGTACTTTAGGTGCCCTATTTTGTGGCTGTGGATGGAAAGCTAAAGCTTCCTACATCAAGATCAGTCCGCACATGTATCTATAGCTTCAGAGGAAGTAGCTTGGAGCAGTGGTGCTGTGACCAGTAAAACACAGAACTTGGCACGGACTAAGTGACCAAGTGTTTACGCTGTTTCTAGATGTATTTCTTTTCTGTAGTCCATACTGGTCTGTGCTACTATACGTGTGAGAGCCCTTTTTTTCATGCTGTGGCAGCAACAATGGTCAGGTGCCAAATAAATCCCATTCTTGTGGACCTCTGCAAACCAGCTTTGTTGGCTAACATTTAGGTGAAAGATTCTAGAACAGTGCAAAATACCAAAGCTGTGGGGACACGTTTTTGTGGCTGGTAGTGCAGAGGTGTGCAAGTCACAGCGGGGGAGATCTCCAGCCTGTTCCATACTTGGGGCTGAAATGATGCATCTGTTAAAAGGGGAGGGGGAAACAGATGGATGGGCCCAACAGAAACCAGCCTCCTTGCTGTTCAGAATAGTGCAGGGAGCTGCAGGATAGTATTGACTGATCTCAGGAATTGTGCAAACAGTGGGATGGGCTATTTTTATTAGACCTGGATGAATAAACCAGGATTTAAATGAAGCCCTGAGCGTTTCTGTGTTGGTTTTGTTGGGGTTTTTTTGTTTTCTTTTTATTTCCCGAGTTATTTGAGGTGTTTGATTTGGTTTTGCCTCTCCCGTGTCTGTCTTGAGAAAGACAATTGTATCTCCTGATCAGTGACGAGTAGAATTAAAATAGGAAGGAGCCTTCTGCTGCAAGATTTATTGCCTGGCACATCTACGTTGTCTGATGAAGTGTCATCTTTTGTTATGTTTTGAGAAGATGCTGCGTGACTGCGATATTGCTGAACTGCACGAGAAAACATTTGGCCTCACCTATTCTTGTCAACTATGGCAGTATTCTTCTAGCTCAAACCATATAGGCCTTTGTGTATAGTATTGAAAAAAATAGGTGTAGCCTCTGCTAATAAACAGAGGAGTTCAGGTTGTTGTGAAATGGTGGTCTCCACAGAGACTTAGCTTTGCATACGCTTCAAATACATCACCTATTTCTGGCAGCAAGAAGTGATAAAAATGCTGAGTAAGTTTTGTCTTGTCCTCAAGTTTCATAATAAGCAAATAGCTGAAGCTTACAGGTGTGGCTTTCTCTTTTCCATGGGAACATTTTCCACTTCTCCAGGAGTTTGCTGTCTTCCTTTGGAAACAATAGTTTGGGCAGTTTCCTGCTTCAAATAAGCCCTGTTTTATTGGGTCCAGTTGCTCTTGGGCCAACAAATGGCATTCAGCCCAAACTCCAAGATTGTACCGGTTCACTCTCTCTCGCATTGTACCGAGCTGAAAAGCATTGCCAGGTAAAAAAAATAGGATTGAATAGAATCGACTTGGAAAGCCAAAATCCTGGTATGAAATAATGCCAGTGTGTACTTAAATACAGCATAACCACCGTGGAAGGAGTCACCTTACTGTTTGTATTGAAATACGGCTGACTTGGGAGTTATGCTTGACCAGAACGTTTTCTTGCAACAAGTATTTCTTTCTTTACCGTGCCTACAAATACGAGAGTGGAACTATCAATATTCAAGCTAATAATTTTTTGTTACAAATCTGCCTGAGATGCCCTGATAACCCAGTTAAACCTGAGATGACCTGATAAACCAGCCTGGCGAAGTCAACAAGTTTCTCTTCGTTGCTGTCAGTGAGTTAAAGCCCAGGCTGAAAAACTCAGGTGAGAAGCAGTGTTTCTGCAAAATCGTGTTCATGCAAGTTGGACATGAGTCCACTGGAGGTTTTTTGGGAAGTAACCCTTTTTGCTGGATGTAGCATGCATTAGGATTCTTGGATTAATTCATGTTTTATTAAAGCCAGCTCTTGATTATCTCTAGGTGAATTGTCTAAGTGGTGAAGTTCCTGTACTAAAGGGACAAAACATCCTGTCTGGATCTAGCTGAGCAGACTGAAAGCAGCACGGCATTTTGTTGTTGATGTCCCAGCTCAGAGAACTCAGCAGACACCAGGGTTGCTGACTGTTTTTTTCCCAACAACACGTTCCGGACTTATTTGTGTGATTTCTGCTACTTAAGGTTTTATTTTGCCAAGGCTCCCCCATCCCTTTGTTCTGCTGGGTAACTGATGGTTACAGTGCTACCATCCTGTTGCTCATCAGCTCCACCATGGCTTGAGGCTGTTGTGTGTTGTGTTGAGTGTGACAAGGCAGATCCTCTGCGTGATGGTTGCCTAAGTCTTGCTCTTTAACCTCTTCCCATGATATTGTTGCCTTTGTGGCTGGATTGCATTTAGTGCTAGTTTGTTGAAGAAAAAAACCCCTGATGGCTCTGTGCCATCGTTTCAAGGAATGGCTGTTCACCAGACTCTTGATGGAGAGGTTTAAGAAGAAATTATTTTGCTCCTTGGGCATGAAAATGCTGGTTAAGAGTGTAACTGGCACAGGACTACCTTTGCCTGGGAGTCTGGCCAGACAGAAATTTTTTGTTTCCATTTAAGGCCTGGGTCTGCACCCTCAGTAGTCTTTTTCATAGATGTTTTGTTTACAGCTCTCAGGAGCAAAATGTGATGCTTCGCACTGAGCTTAGCCCATGATGCCGCAGAACCTCACTCCCACTGCTAGGCAATAGTGGGCTGGCTGCCATGCTGGGAGAGGGAGGATGCAGGGAAGAAAGGGTGTTAGACTTAACCAAGGGTCTAGGAAAACTTGCATGTGAATTTTGGGGGTTTTGTGTTGACCTTTGTTTTCTGAAATTCAGGGGAACATCTTCTCTACGGATCCGTTGTGTAAGCTTAGGTGGAGGGTTTCGTTGTCTGGGTACAGGTCACAGTAGTGCTGACCTCTTTACACCACTTTTGTCTAGAGCAGGGAAGACAGAATTTTACTAGAGCTCAAATAATTTCAGGGAAAATATCTGATCATTTTATCTTCAAAGTCTCTGTATAAATTCAGTGCCTCATTTTGTCCTTTTTTCAGATGCCTTGTACAGTTGCATTACAGCTGGCAGGGATACAGGCCCGTTTCCCTCAGAACAATACTCTGATTTGAGGAAGAAGTTAACAGGAGCATGGGTCGACGTTGAATGGGTTTTGGTACACAATGAGCAAACAAAGCCCCTGTAACGGGAGAAATCGTCGTTCGATCGAAAGCAGTGGCTGCATCAACATTATTGTAATTGGAAGGGACAGACTTTGTCCCTATCTGCTGGTAGATTTGAGTGTTACTTTCTTTTTCTAGCACAACTTATGTTCAGTTCTTTATGGTTCTTTAAGTAGGAGATGCTGCCCACTGCTCACGCAGCTTTAGAATGAAGCCTTATGCACCAACTAAAACTCCACAGCACTTGTAGCTTTGCTTGTTACAGCCTCAGATGAAAAAAAAACAGAAATTCGGTAAGTTATGCTTCAGCTTCTCTTTGGACAGGTCAGCAGTGCCTGACTTGGATTACTGTTGTGGAGAAAGCTTGTCTGTGATTTGATCTAAAAGATTTTTCCCTCCTCCCTCATTTATTCATCTGAGCGCATAATGATTACTTTGACATTGTGTGAGCTGGTTCCCATGAAGGTAACTCCCTTCTCTGCAGAGAGTGGCCTGGCACTGTAGCTTCCCAGGAAATCTATTAAAACTGCTTCACCTTGGCCTGTGAACCTTCGCAAGATGTAACATTGCTTTTAAACTAGTAGTAGATTTCTGTCCAGGCTTGCAGGCTGACAGAGCGGCAGCAACCAGCTCTGTGAAGCCATTTCTAGTGTTTTTACCCGTTCATTTGGATGGCTACATGGAGTCTTCTCCTGAAACGTTTGTGTGTGTAGCAGCCTTCTCCTTCTGCAGATGACAGGCTGGGACCATGTTCCCTTCTTGATGTCATGTAGAGTATCAGTGACGTATAGTTATGAGTCACCAAACTAGTGAATGTCGTGGCTGTGTCCAGGGTTGGGAAGGGTTATTGTTCAGAGACTGGCTTCAGTGACACGATCTGATGTCTTGGCTAGCTGATCCAGTGCTGGCTTTTTCAAAACCTTGTAATGTCCTCTGGTTGTTTTCTTCCGTAACTAACCTGTTTTTCTTGGTCTGGATTGTTGGTCCTTAGATAATGACATCTGTCATCAAAACAGTTTCTAGTGCTTGGAGAATATGCACAGACTCTTCTCTATGGGCTCCTAGCTGGATTTGTTCTCTTGGATCATGCTTGAGAGTCCAGGAGTGCTTGGGGGCTCATGGATTGTGTTTATTCATTTTCAGAAAAAGGTTTTGGTCCCTTTGCTGACAGTTTGTCTTTAGCTTGCCACCTTTTGAAATCGTCTGCAAGTCCCGCAGTGACAATCCATCAGTCTGCTGTACTAGACAAGGAATAAGTGACATCACTTGTTTCAACATATCATAGCTGTTATGCTTTGCTCCCTCGAGCCCTGGAAAGTCGTGTTATGTCAGGGTGTGTGGGACAGGGCCGTGTGTATGGCTCCTGTTGAGGGAACGTCCTTTTGAGTCTGTTATTTTTTACATCTCAGGCCGTGGTGGTATTTGGCTCTTCCCAAAGAGTGCTGTTGCAAAGAAATGCCTCTTGCACTCAGCTGGCTAAAGCCTTTGCCGCTGAAGCAATGGGATTTATTTGTCTGATGCAGGTAAGTGAGCTTCTTTGGGCAGAGCCTGTCCGTGCGAGAGGCCGGAGTGCAGGCTGGAAGCCGTTTCAGTACAGATGGCAGAGTAGTGGGCAGGATGAACGCTGTGCACAAGACCTTGCAGTGACAGGCTTGATACAGGAATGACTAAATCATTTTTTTCAGCCTTTGTTTTGCAGAAGGTTAAACTTTGTAATTGCAAAGCCTTTTGTTTTCTTTCTCTCTGCCTCCCTCGTGCACAAAATAATTTTTTCCCTTCATCTTTTAATTCTTTTTCTGTAGTCTGCAGAAAGCAAATTCCTGCAGAATTCCTGGCGTGAAGATGGAGACAGAACACTGGCGTGTACTGCTCAAGTAGGAGCTGAAGCTACAGCTGTTTCCTAGTCTCCAGCACAGGGCTCTTGCAATGTATAGCTGGTGGGAGATTCCCCAGTGAAGCCTCACAAGGGCAATGTGTCCTCTTGCTACATCACAGTCCAGTTGTGTGCCTGAGTGCCCAGTGTGGGAGAAGGCAGCGCTATAGGGGCTGAGCAGGCAGCGCCTGGGTAGCGACTACAGAACTAGGAACCAGGATTCCCAGCTTCTATTCTTAGCTCAGTAACCAATTCATTGCAAAGCCCTTTGCAAATCATTCAGGCCTAATCCTGCACATACAGCAGCCCCCAATAAAGTCCTTTTTTTTTTTTTTTTTTTTTCCACTGGGGGCATAGGAGCAGTTTCTTAGCTGATGATTTTCCCTCAGGAATGAAAATCAGCATCTTTATGCAGAAAGTATGATAATTTGTTAATATTTGTGAGGCAGTAATGTGGGCAGCACTGTGATGTGTTGACCTGGCATCCATAAAGGGGTATTGATTGATTGCTGTTATCAGCTGGATCTTTAGAGCATGAGATTTTTGGCCTCTCATCAGAATACACTTTTCCGTGATTATAGAGGATAATGCTGGAAATGCCTCTGCACTGGGCTTGCCACACGTCCAGATGGCAAGGTCAATGTAGCGTGGACCTTGCTCAATTGCTTTGTATGTCAGGATAAGTGCTGGTGCTTCTTTCTCTCTTTATTGTACTGGCTCAGCAAGAAATTGAGGAGTCCTGTGGCTATCGATAAATTCAGGCAGTGGGAAATGAATACCTCCAGTGAACTCTGCTTTTATTGCAGATTAATTTTTTTAATTTAAAATGAATTTCCCATCCATTTGCAAAGGTGAAGGGGAATGCTTGTTTTTGTCTGGTACTTTTGCTTTAAGATAATCTCAGCTGCAGCCTTAAAAAGAAATGGAGTTCAAAATATTCTGGGCTAGGAGTCAATTTCTGGAGTATTTTATAAGGTGAAAGGGCACAACAGAAGGACACTATCATGTCCTAAACCCTTACCTTCACATTTGATTGTGCTGTATTTTGTAGCATGTGCAGTTCTGGTATCTGCCGAGTGCAGCGTCTTGCTCTGCTGGTTTGTCTGAGGCTTTATTTTCCTGGTGTGGGGACAGAGGTGGATTAATCTACAGAGCTGTTGGCAAAAATCTGTTAGCAGGCTTTTCAGTGGGGGATTGGCTTGAAAAAACACTGCTTGAATTTTGTGTCGGTCGAGTTTTTGGTAAGTGTTGGAGAAAGTATGGTCCCTTCATAAACTGTGTTCTGAAAACACAGAGCCTTGTAGTGATTTTTTTTTTTTAATTTATTTTTTCCTTTTTTTTTTTCCCCCCTCCTTTCTCTTAGGAGATGTTTGTTAGTGTAGTGGCACTTCTGCCGTGAAGGGGCAGCTCTGTCCCAGTGCTTATATATATTTGACGAACAGGGTTTTAAAAAGGGCAGGCTTGCTGGATAAATTATTTAGGTAAAATAAGAGGCAGAGGAGCAGAATTATTACCTCACGTGCCCCTCAGGCTGGGACAGCATCCTTCCTTCCTCTCTCCCCAGCGAATGAAAATATTGTCCTGACTTGTACAGCAAGTTATTTCTGGGAGCCTGGGGGGGCCGTGGTGCAGAACATCATAGTCAGTAGCCCATAGTTAGAAGCATGAAGATGACTTTTAGTTTGCTGGGAGCTACATGTCTGTACCTTTAAATACACACACAAATCTATTGGTGTCTCTCTAGCTTTACAGTTTATCTGATTGTCTCTGACCGCATGTGAGACTGTGGACTGGAGCTGCCACCAGGGCTGGTGACTCCTGGTCCTCATGGTGTGTCCCTGGGTGGAGCTCCTGCCAGTGCCTGTGCCCAGCCCGGCACTGGGGAGCATTCTATCCACAGAGAGCCTCCGAGACTGGTGCACTACAGCTGGGTCTGTCTGCCCCTAATAATGATGATAGTACTACTGCTGTGTGTCCTCCTGCTCCTGCAGTCACCTTGCAGTTGTGCTTTGGAGCCCTAGTGCAGGAGGCTCTTATTCTTTAATGTGATTGTCCTGGTTTTGTTCTAGTATTTATCTAAAGCTATTTCCCCATCCTCGAGGTATAGGAGTCTCTTGCTTTCCTGTCTGTGCTCAATCCCTCTGTCAGTTGCTAGATCCCTCCTGCCTTGAAGGGAAGGCTCTGGGCAGGATCCTGTTTGCTGCTGTTCTGCCTGAGGGCACCAGTAGCCCCTCTGGGGAAAGTATGGGACGTTGGGGGGCAAGTTGGATGGTGTGCTTGTCTTGAGGAGTCAGAAACAGATGTGAGCTTCCTGTTTTCTTCCCTCTCCTTTGCAGAGAGGGTGGCAGCCCCGAGTGCTTCCCACCCCAGCAGAATGTGAGGGCTGGTCCAGGACAAAATGGGCATTAGAAAAAGGACCAGGGAAAAAGCCTTTGCTCTGCTTCTCCTAGTGCAGCATTAGACATACACCTTAAGATACACTTAACTGTAGCCCAGTGTTGATGAAGTTGTGCTCTTGGTGCTTTTAGTATTTTGACTGAAGCCTGCCCAAAAACTAATGGAGGCTCTGGAGCTCCTTTGTACACTGATAACTTTTTTCCATTATTTTTACTGTGTTTTCAGCCATAAAGCAATTTTTTCATTTTATGTTCATTTCCTTTTGCTGACACTAGAGCATCATATGATTTAGGGCTTTGTTTTGAAGCTTGATAGGAAGGCTAATTACTTCCTTCTTGCATCCTCTCAGTAAAAAAAACATTAGACTTAATCTTTCAGAAGAGAGAAAAGTGAGGAAAAATTTTTAAGTTCATGGAAGGTTTTGGTAAGTCCCCAAGATCTGAATTTATTTTTCATAGTGTGATGACAACAAAGCATTAGGAGCTAACCTCCAAACGCCATAGCTTTGTCTGCGTGGACGCAGTTCTCTCTGTTTGTCCTCACCGGGTCTAATTAAGCAGTTACAATTCAGGCTGTAGCTGAGTACTTTTGGTAATTAGGGGTATGCTGTGGGTAGTTATCGTTTATATAAAAGTCAGTATAGATTTGTCCTGTTTCAGTCCTGTGACTTGCTTTGATTATCCACAGTCTTCTAGGTAATTAAGTTTAATTTCTCTGTGTCTCTTTCTTCATACTCTCTCTTGCCTTAATTTGATAAGAGAGGGTGAAACTATGTCAGGAAACTTGGGAGCATTAGTACATTGTTGCAGTGGGAAAGCCTGTGGCTCTTTTGCAGAGGTGCCCCCATAAGTAAGGGCAAGCTCCTTTCTGGGCAGTTTGGGAAGAAAAAGGTTATTTCTTCCTCATCAAATGTTACTTCAATACAACCAAGGGCACATCAACTCTTGGGATCGCTCATGTAATGCAGGATGGACAAAGCTGAAAGGAATCATGGTTCACTTCTGATCAAAATAGTTGTTAAACTTTTAGATAAAATTTCTGCTGCTGGACTAGCCAGTAATGACTGAGGTGTGCACTGGGAAATGCAGCGCTCCCCAGGACACTGCAAGGACCAGAGAGGTTGGGGATGTCTTTCTAATGGCCTTAACTGGAAGGAGTGCTTTTCTAAAACTCAGTTTACATTAGATGGGTTGTTTTTCCTCCATGGCTCCAAATATCCTTGGTTCATCAGGCTGCTTTAGGGCATGCCTAACTTCAAGGGCATGAGTCACTCCATTTAAAATTTATTAGCTAGGTATGTGATTAAGTCACTTGATAAATTGGGAATGCAAGTTGTGAGTAGGGATTGGAGGGCTATTCCCCAGCTCTCTCCTCTGGCTGTAACCTGTTCTGTGGTGGTGTAATTGCAAGATTTGTTTGCTTCTATTTAGATTTACTAACTAACTTTTTCAAAGTTTGGCAGAAGAAAAGTCAAGTGAGTCTTCTGAAGACAGGCTTATGAGATGCAAAGGTGATAAAACCAGAAAACACTTTTAAAAGCAGCTAGGTTCTGTAGAGCATGCTTAAGAATAACTTTTTTTGTCTGTGGCTGTCTGAATGATCTTAAGCATTTGATATTGATATGGTGAGATAACAATTCCTTAAATAATTTACAGAGATTATAACTTTCTGTAAGTGCTTACGATATTCCTTAAGACTTTTTCAACATGATACATAAAACTTCTAGTGAAAGATGATAGAATCAAAATACTGTCTGCTCCCGAGCTTTGTAGCAGGGAGTTTTCACAGCCTGCTCATGCCTGTGGCTATCCTCATTGCTGGATTCGAGAATTTAAACAAGTGCAGCCTAGATGGTTTTAAACATTTTTCACTCAATGAAGTATAAATACATCATCAAAACAATGGAATTAATTAAAAAATCCCAATTAATTTTTTAAATTAAAAAAGCGCTGCTCTTATTTATGTTCTAGCCAGGGCCTCCTGAGTTACACGGGTATCGTGTTTACCTTTCTCTTTCTGTTCAGGTGCCTAAAATACATATCCTTGTGCTTTGTGTGGTTTATTTATAAGCCGGAGTTTTAAGAAGAGCTCGTATCACGAGATCAGTGACAGTAAACCAGATTGGCAATGCTGAATTTTATTAGAAGTGGAATCCCAAATAGTGCATCTATGTTTGACAGTTGAAGGTTGGAGAGCTAAAGAACAGATATGGAAATGGCCTGTTTGGTTTGGTTTTTAGTGTCTGTATCATCAACTGAAGGGTAGGCTCAGATTGGATTTCACGTGATTGATTCTGTTTTGAGTCTGTAGGGTGCTTCTCAGGTGACTCTCAGCCAAGGGTTTGGGGTTCTGCTTCTGAAGAGCAAGTTGGTAGAGGCCTTCCCAGTTACGGGCAGCTTTGTTCAGCGTCGCCCCTTAGCACCGGTCTAAGGGCTGATACTGACTGGGCAAATACAGTTGTGTGGTGTCACTTGTGTTGGAGGCAACGTTTCAGTGTAGATCTGTGCTTTGGGATCTGGATGTGACACTGTTCAGGTTTAGCATCCTTTTTTAGGTTTTATATTTAGCCACCTTTTGCCATCAGATGAACATTCAGGTTGTAAAAGCCCGTTTGTTCTTTTAAGAGGAAGAGTGGAATAAGTAGAAAAAAAACCAACACAGCACAACATGGACAAGTGCTGATGGCATCTGTTCAAACAGGCAGAGACTTGCCACAGGCCAAGTGGAAAGAACGTGATGTAGTGGGGCTTGCTGGAGTTGCTTCTCAAGGTTGCTACAGTGAAGGATCTTTTTTTGATTATTGTTGTGTGAAATATGAGCGTAAAAGATGTGCAGAAAGCTGACTCTGCTGGCTGGGTTCTTCTGGCTTCTGCTTGGTTGCTTTTATCCTGGGTGTGCGAGGTGAGTGCTGCACAGAAGCCAGGTAGAATCGGAGAAAACACTGCTTGGAGACCTCTCAAAGCTGGCCAGCTATTTTAGGAGTGGTGTTACCACAGGCTCTGAATAGAAATAGCTGTCAAAAGACCAACAGCATTTTATTAAGAGTGGTTAAGGTGCAGAACACCTGCGTGGCATAGGTGTGGGCTGGACATTCCATTTTCAGCATCAACATACCCAGATAACCAAAAACCTCAGGAGGCTGAGCCCTGAGAAATAGGAAGACTCTCTTTGAAAGGTGAGTTTTATTTTCAAGTACTCAGTGTGTGTTTCTTTCTCAGGTTAGTATCCAGGCTTCCAGTTTGGATTTGTCTGCAAACAAGGCGGAACCTATTTATTTATTTTTGGTTTCTGTTTGGCCTTGTATAGTCCTGTTATTCTAGGTAGAGATGTGGAGAAAAGAACCTGCTTTTGTAACCGTATTGCAGTGAATGATGGCCCAGTATTGTGCAGGAGGCTAAAGAAGGGGAGTGTTTTGTTCCAAAGCTGCAGTACCCCAGCAGTTCCTGCCCTCTCTAGCTTTATGGAGATCGTTCACCTGAATGTGCTCCCATGCCCTTGTCTCAAGCTGTATCCTACCTCCTTCCCCACTGCCCAGAAGACATTAATGTAAACTCTGGGTGTGACGTTCCTAAAGAAAAGTGATGTGGAGGCTTTGGACACCAGAGAGGTATTGATTAATTAACTTGGATGTAGGAATCATGAACATGTGGCTCTCGTGACAGATGTTTCAGTTAAATTCTCATGGCTGTATAAATGACAGTACTCAGAAAATTTGTGACATCTGAACGTGGAGAGATTTTATTTCTTGTTTTAATCCAAGTTTTGACAAGGCCTGGAATTTTCTGCATGGGTGACTGCAGTGATGTGACCTCTTGGTATGGGTCAAAATGTTGAGCAGTAATTAGACTCAGTAACAAAGGGCATCTATTGGAAACTCTTCCTAGAAGAACAGTACCAGACCCTGGTTGAACAGAAGGAACTAAACCAAGAAGTCAATGAAGGAGAAAGATGATCTCTTTTTGCTCTTTTGCCTTTGAAATAGCCATCCTTATAAGTTTTGAGCCTGTGCAGTTGAAGAATAATAACTGCTCCTGTTGTACTGGCTGGTGCTTGGATGGATCAATGTCTGGGCACCTTTGCATTAGGAAAGATCGGCTGTGCTTGCAGCGAGTGACTTCTGTGAAATCCCTTTTGAAGACCTCCCAAGCTGATCCTTGCAGATAAACTTTTAAGCATGGTGGATGGGGCTGCCCAGTGTTCAGCTTCTGTAAGCGCCACGTGCCAGGCTGTCTCCCCTGCTCTTTTGACCAGCAGCAGGATCTCAGCCAGCCTGTGGACGCCTGTGTGCATGATACACGTGTGGGATTTTCTTTTAGGGGGCCTTTGGAGCTGCTGGAGGAACCTTCTCCCTTCTGTAACACTTACTTTCTTCATCCTGACCTTGATCTTCACATTTCCCTCTTCCAGGAGGTTTTGTACTGCAGTCACAGGAGGCTTGTCCTGTCTCGGCATAGGGAAAGCCATAATTTGCATCTCTTTGTAGCAGAGTGACTGATCTTTTCACCATGCCTTCCTCCTCCGAGCTGCGGTGCCGCTGTGTACAGTGCTACGAAGCTCGTGTTCGCTCCGTGTTTGCCAGGGGGTGTGCGAGGAAATAGTGAGCAGGGGAAAAAATAGAACCGAGGAGCTGCAGGAGTCAGGGGGGTACTGAGATAAAATAAGCTGTGTTATGTAACTTAATATTTAAGGGGGGACAGGGAGGACAGGGAAGGGTCATCATTGTATGCCAGTAGTGTTTGATCATTCATGAGGCTTTACTTCATGGCCAGCTATTACCTGAGCGGGCCCCTGTGGCCACCCAAGGCGCACAGGGTGTGTCTCGGCGTGAAGGCGGCTGATGGATGGGTGCACGGCCAGGGCAGGCAGGAAGGTTGGTTGGTGAAAGCATTTTGGTTTGCAGTTGTTTTCCTTGTGACAGGCATTTATTTTAAAGCTACACTCAATCCTTTTGGCAGCTTCTGCATGACATTCTAGACTTCTGTTGGTGGCCAGTGCATAGGACTTGAGTCCTCTCCCTTGCACCTTGGGCTTGCTCGGTTTCTCTTTGGAGGTGGGAAGCTGCAGACCCAGACCCAGTACCAGTACAGGTCCCATGTTTTCCTTGTTAGACGCCTCACTGAAACATGGTTCAGATATCAGAATGGCTCCCTGCCACAACTTCACACCCTGTAGGAGAGATTTAAAATGCATTTGAATTTTTATTATGTTATTTATGAGCGTATAAGCCAAATATTTCTTCTTTCCCACATCCTGCACTATACAAACTTCTTGCTGGCCTGTATGAGGCAGCTTTGTGGTGATGCCAGGGACTGAATGTCCTTGTTTTCTGATGTTGGATATTTTAAAAATTGTACATAGGTAGGAGAGCAGCTCCCTTTTCTCCCAAATGGAGTGCTGTGTACCTGCCCCAGGCAAAGTGGTGGCCCTGTAACAAAGACCCGGGCTGTTGACTGCGTTGTTACTGTGTTTGATCAGCTTTCTATTTTGATATCTCTTTGGCTCCCCTGATATCTTATTTCCAGACACTTGCACTTGTGGGTTGGTTTTTCTTTTTGTACTGCCTTCAAGTGTGGTAAGGAGCTTCACAGACCTGCACTGGGAGGGATGGTCCCAGCCCCAAGGTGCTTACTCAGATGACCAAGACCTGTCTTAGCATGCAAGTTTGACAAGGAGATAAATGTAATTTGGAAAGGCAGTTTCAGAGAAAGCCGTCATTGCAAGAAAGTCACGTTTCCAACAGTCATCGTTCCCAGAAAGTAGATTTGGACCATTTACTGACACAGTGTGCCCAGTTTGGCTGAGAGATTTAATTGTCTTCATAGTAGCTGGTGTGGGGCTGTGTTTTGGATTTGTGCTGGAAACAGCACTGATAACATCAGGGAT
>JANIJG010022180.1:0-11804 GCA_024611175.1 Megaceryle torquata | reverse complement strand
CTGTTGAGCTGGAACTTCCCCTGTTTCCCCTTGTGCCCATCACCTCTCCTCCTATCCCAGGGCACCACTGACAAGAGACTTCCTTTCCCTTGCCTTCCTTTTAACCCTCTCATACAGACTTGGAGTGAGGCAAAGTAAAACCATTATAAAAATAATCTTCTGTGTTTAAGACAGCATTGCTATAAATGATGGTGCTGTGAGTTTTGAAGGCTAACAGTTAGAAAAATTTATGATGGGCAGAGAAGCCATAACCACAGCTGACTGCAAACCTGGATTCCCTGCTTTCCATGGGATGTCATAAGTTCTGCTGGTCCAGATGGCAAAGTTTAAACCTGACAGCCAATTTGGGATGAAATATTGCCAAGGCTCAGAGCAGTGTAGTTCTCTGGCCCATATTTTAGCATATCCATATTTGTGGGAGGAAGCAAACACCTCTCATTCCCTCTCTTCATCTACATGGCAGCCTGGAAGCCTGAAATGTTGGGCATTTCAACAGAAACAGATTAGCAGTGAAGGCACGGGTGGATAGTAAATGAGATGCTCTTTACTGCAAGACGTATGGAATGGATTGCTTTGCATCATGACTATCAGCACCACCTAAGCAGTACACGTGCAACTAAACAGAGAGATTTGTGTCATCTCCATCTCCATCCATCAGTTGGTAATGAGGAGTCTCCTTCCTCCCAGCCATCCCCTGTGAATCCAGAGGGCCAGGGGCTGGTGATGGTCCAAGCTGGCCCAGGGTGGGAGGGAAAATTTGCCTGGTAAAAGCTGTGAAGGAAGAGTTCAGCAGAGACCCTCGTGGAAGATCTCAACAGACGCCTTGTGGGTGGTGGTGGGAGGGTTACGGAAGCTCTGGTGGGTGTGCCTATGCCAGGAGAGCATTGCCCCCACTGAGGTTTCACAGCACACCGCTGTTGGACCGTGTGGCTGAGTCTGAATCATAGTTGGCTTCTTTTTTAATTTCTCTTTGTCCCTTTCCCCTTTTTTTTTTTTTTTTTTTTTTATTTTTTTTATTTTTTAAGAAAAAGATATAGTTCTGATTTCCTTTTTTATTACACTCACCTATAACCCTGATACTGATTTCAGTCTTTTCTTCCCAACACCCCCTCTAAATCCTGACTCAGTGCCCCAGTCTCCACACTATGAGACTGGCATCAAAATAATGAGAATTTATAAATAAACCACATTTTGGGATCTTGTTATTTGGGTTTGGGGTTTTGAACCTGCAGGGTACTCTCCAAATACCTTTTCAAGTTTTCCCTTCTGCAACCACAGCTGCAAGAACTTAATGAGTTTCTCCCGTATTCCCATGACTCCAGACTCTGGAGCTTAACTGAAAATCTTCACTTCTTGTGCAAATCTTGCTAGAGTCTCTAGATCTGGCACTGGAGACTCACTCTCCATCTGTAACATCCTGCATCTCCCACAGACCTACTCCGTGTCCCACTCCTCCCTCCTGTTCCCTTGATCTCTCGGTCACTGCTCCACAGTACAGGGTCCCCTGGGCCTTCCCATGCCACCTCCTCAGTCCACCTCCATTTGTTGCCCCGAGGGCTTCCTATTCTCCTCCTTTCTTGTCTCCCTTTCCCTGTCATTCTTCTCTTGCCCTTTTCTCCAGCATCTTTACCTAAATTATCCCTGTTCCACGCTCTCCCCCAACACCCAGCATGTGCCACTGTGCCCCACTCTTACTCCCCCTCTGGAGCACACCTCTTAGTACATCTCTTTCAAGACATCTGATATGGTTGAAGCAGGTACTGTTTGTCCTTCTCCAACCATCTCCAGGTCCAACACTGTTGACAGGTTGGACCATGCCCAAGCAGAGTCCCACAATGCCATGGGTGTTGGCTAGCCTTGGGTCTGCTGCTTACACCTCTTGCTGGCTCTCCCTGCAGCCCAGTGCTGAAGAGCACTGCAAAGGCCAAGAAGCCCATGGGAAGAGAAGATCTGAACGTGCAGCAGCAGCCCAGGGCTGCCTGGGGTAGGGGCCAGGGAGCTTGGGGCAGCAGCCTGGAAGGGGTGCAAAATTCAGCCTCAGATGGAAGGCAAAGAGCAACCTGGAGACCTTGCTGCAGAGAGGCGAGACGGTGGCGACCTACCTGTACAACGCAGAGGCTGCTCTCTTTAGCCCTTTAGGTCTGTTGGGTTTAGGTTCCCCAGCCATGTTGATATCTGCAAGAAACAGATACCCAGCTGTGACAACGGCACGCTCACGCTCGCTGAAAGCAAGGGAGGCTGTGCACAGCCCTGCCATCAGCAGAAACAAACCCCTCCACACCTCCCACTGCACTTCCACCTGCTTTTAGCATTGTTGGGGCCCTGCTGGACCTTCATCTGAAGGAAAACATATTCTTGCACTTGGCAAGCCTCGTCCTTTTCCTTTACCAAGCTATTACCAATTTATTTTTTGAAGCCAACACCCTGCACAAATTCTAACCCACGCACACGAATCCCCGACAGGCTTCTCGGGAGAACTGGGTGCTGTTATGGTAAGGCAGGGACAATTTATCAGCCTGCTGCACACTGCTAACAATTAATGGCTTGCTCCTGCTAGAATGGAAATGGATGCAAAGCACCAGCCAGCCGGGCATCGCTGTGAACTGGGCCGGGCTAAAAGGTGCTCAGATCACCTCAGCTGATCTCCCAAGAGCATCTTCTACGAGGGGAGGTGAGAATGAGCTCTTGTAATCCGCTGAGGAAATCTGTCTCCTCTGCCTCAGTGCCAAATGTACTTTTGATGTGAGAATAAAGTGATACAGCCAATTTCACGGAGGCTGCCGAACGCATAGCGAGGGCGGCCCCAGGACTGCGGAGAGATGAGCTACCGGGAGCATGAGGCTTCATCTCCTCTTTGTTTCTTGGCCCAGGAGTGAGCAAATTCCCTACTGGCTTCTCCAATCAGCCCTAAGCTTTTTCTGTTCTTCAGGTGCTTTCTGTCTAACCAGATGTCAGCACCATGCTGATGAACAGCCTTTGAGGGAGAGTCAGCGAGAGCCCAGTGGTGGATAACAACAATTAGCTCCATTTCCCGGTACCCACTGCTAGAAATAGCACCGCGGAGCCTTCATCGCTGCATGCAGGCAGCCCAGGAAATTTGTACTTGCAACCTACAGTGGTGATGGGCAGTCGGATCCCTCAGGATTCCCTTGATAGGCAACAAGGAGAGACAAGAGCTCAGCATGCACAGCAGCGTGGACAGATTTTTGCATCTTATTCCCAATCTGGTTCCCTCCTCTGCATCACCGAATCCATCTGCCCACCCCAAGGCAGACCGGGTGCCTCTCTATCCCTCATATCCAGGCACCTTGCCCACACTAAACGGGGAAGCCGTGCTTTGTTTAGCTGACAGGGTAGGGTGAAGTTATGGTGTGGATCCAGTTTCCAGTGCAGAGCTCCCCTGCTGGAGCGGTAATTGCCTTCTGCAATGACTGGGGTGTCTGGGAACCTCTGGAGAAAGCAGAGAGGTTACCAGGACCTGCCTGGCAGAGCAGTCCATGTGCCAGCTTAGGATGGGCTACAGCTGTGGTTTCAAAGGGCTCCGTTTTGTGATGCGTTCAGTATCTTGCTGATCAACTCAAATGCAAGTTTGTTTGCATATATGATGACAAAGGAGGAAGAAAAAATAAGAAAGGAAAAGAAGAAATGCTATTAGACCACTTAGCTTGAGAGCTGACATCAGCTGGGAGATGAGAGCTAGGAGGATACTGCTTGCATTGCTCCTTCATTCTGGTACGTGCTGGAAAATGTCACCTGCAAATCATCACTGGCACTCGGGAGCAGGTGGAGGCCTGAAGCCTCCTGCCACCACCCTGGCGTGTGACTGTCCCACCGGCCGGGCTCCTGGAGGGGACAAGTCCCACCGAGAGCTGGGGTTGTTCCCTTGAGACTTCTACAAGAACCAGCTTTGCTGTGATCTATTAGGACTTGCAAGAGCCTTGGTGGATGGATGCTTGGGGAGATACCAGGTCCTTAAACTCCACACCAGCTCAGGCAAGAGGCAGGCACAGCACTCACATCACACACAAAACTACGATGCTTTCCCGTTTCTTAAACGATGGTGCAAATTCTCTTTCCCATCCATGGAAGGTAAGGTGGTTGAACTCAAACCATGCCACGCAGGGCTGCTACAACCAAGTCATTACAGCAAGAGCTTGCCCTGCAGGACTGGCTCTGGATTCCTACAGGGATGACATCCTGCTGAGCGACCACCCGCTGGCATCAGGGACAGGTCACCTTGCACTACCAACAAGCTGCCACCCCTGAGCAGGTTGGGGTGCTTTGTGCCTACACCAGGTGCTGCCTTGAGCTGTGTGGACACCGACTGATTCCCCAGGAGCTCCTGCCACGCCACATGCAGCTGTTTGCCTGGCAGTCATGGTTTCCAGCTCTTCCTTCACAGGATTGTGTGGCTGCACCCTGCTGAAGTTACAGGCTGGAGCTGCCAGGGCAGAAAGCAGCCAACCTTCCCACTGCCTACTTGGGGAGGGAAGTTCTAGCATCACCTCAAAGGACGCCCCCCAAAACTCTGCCCGTGAACAGAAGCAGGGACTGTCTCTTCAGCAACATATCTACCACCCCCCTGCCTGTCCCTCCTACATGGCCATCACCTCCTCTTTTCTACCTTGGTTTGTGCAAAGACATTTTCTGATCCCATTGTTCAGCTTGTTGCTGCTGAAAGGGGATTCTCCCGAAAGGGGAGTGTCCTTGTGTTTATACTGGTCCATGAACAGCAATGGAAAGCCTGCTGAGCTCTTCTGTGGCAAGACTGGCCCTCGAAAGCCAGGCAGATGAAAGGGTGCTGAATTTGCACCTCATCCAGTACGTGTACAGGACTCCCAGCTATCACACAGTCCTTTTGTCTTGTTACTGCGCCAGGTCTCTGGGAGGAAAGAACAAGGTTCCTATCATGGTAAACTTTTCACCTCTCTCTTCAGCTGAGTGGGCAAGTGGTGACTGTCTCTTAGCTGCATCTCCTCTATCTTTCTGAAGCATCACAACGAGCTCCTTTGCTCCCCAAGGCCCTTGTTGTCCTATCTACAGCCTGCACACATGGACAATGCCTGGGCTGGAAGCATCCCTGGCACACCGTGCTTCACCTCGGTCTGCAGCTCTGCTCTCTGGACTGTAAGAGAAGTGAAAAAAAGTTTCTTGTATTTGAATAAGGCGTGGATGGAAACAGCACACTGTCTTAAAGAGCAGATCTGGCACACAAGCTTTTATTTCAGACTGCTGTGCCAGAAGCAGAGCAGGAATGGGCTGCAAATCACTTTCCCGGGTGCCCAATGACCACTGCCCGCAGTAGGTTTGGAAATAACAATTTTTTCCTGAAAAATACTTCTCCAGTTCCCATTCTCAGCTTCAAGCTGGTGACAAGGGCTTCTCAGCATATGTGACACTTCTGAGCGAGCTGCAAACTAAGACGCAGCTGGAGCAGCTGGGCTGGGTTTGTTTGTTATTTGTTATCACACAGTGGTGCTGACGAGAGACTTGCACATGTCTGGGGGGTTAGTTATTTAACATCAGCAGGCTAAAGTTAGTCTGAGCTGGTCTGAGTTAGTCCATCACCTTTCTTGATAGGCAAAGGGTAAGGTCTGGTTGAGAAAGGGAACCAAGCAATTTTTCCCACCCTTGTGCTTCCCCACCAGAACAACGACAAGGATTCAGAACTGTGTTTTAACTTCTACATTCACAGCCTGTAACGTGAGTTTTTGGGGCACTGTGTCACAGCCCCAAGGGCACTAATGTGCATGAATGGCCATGACCAGCCTCCCTGCTGACCCCTGTCTCTATGGGACCCGAGAGCCTTCAACGCCTACCTGAGCCAGGCTGTAGGAGTGCTGGTCTCCAGCTCTGGCACAGCAATGCCGTGGACACTCCTGATCTTGACCCCTTGGCTGACTTCTTAGCCTGGCCGCAGACCTGTCTTGTCACTATGGACCCACTCAGTCATCACTGGTGCCTGTCTGAACTGCTCACCATCACTTCACCCAACCCTGACCTGCAGATTGATGTCCTAGTTTGACCTTGGACTGGCCATCCCTTGACCATCCCTGACGGAGCAAACAACCCATGTTGCATCTGGACATCCAAACTGTCTGAAGAAACCACTTACCGAGCGTCTGGCCAGCAAGCACGCGCCCGTTCTCGCCCAGGACAGCAGCACGTGCGTGCCTCTCGTTGGAGTACTGTACGAAGGCGTAGCCCTTGTGGACGGAGCAGCCCACCACTCGGCCATACTTGGAGAAAATGGTCTCCACATCTGACTTCTTGACCACGGCTGTGTTGAGATTTCCGATGAAGACTCTGGAGTTGATGGACTTGGGGTCATTCTTGTTTGTGATGTTGCTCGTCTGCACCTTCAATGACATCTTGAACACCTGAATGAACAAACCAGGAGTCAGGAAGGTGCACGAGAGAATTGCCAGAGTCTTACAAAAAGGGCTGGGGGATAAATCTGCCAGCAGGCCAGGAGTGAGGGAACCAGCTCCTCAACTTCAGCTCATCGCAGCTGGAAAGGATCCCATCATCTCTGGAGAGGATCCCATCATCTCTGGAGAGCTGCTGTGTCATAGGGAGGCAGCTGGCACAGCCAGCACAAAACTCTTGCTGGAAACCTATTTATCAGGCTGACACTCTGGGTGTAAAGCGGTTGCTTTTAGGGGATAAAACAAGACTTAAATAAATTTTACATCTAAGTAAAAGCTTTAATGCCGTTCTACGAAAGCTTTTACCCCCTACACTTAACTACAATTCAAAGGACTGCCTTTTTTTAAAGCAGTCTGCATTCAGCACCTTTGCTCACACCCTTTCCGGGCTGAGCACCTCTCACCATGCACAGGGACAGTCTTGTCCTTGCAGATCCACATTTGCAGCTGGAGAGGACTTGAGTTTTCTGGATGCAAATGAAGAGGTTGAAGTGGTGAAGCAGCCCATGTGCTCCTAGCTGGTATCTGCACTCTGCTGCCTGCCTGAGCATACAACAGGACGCTGAACTGAGTTCTAAGCAAACAGGAGGTGTCACTGTTAGCTCGGAAATCACTAAACCAGCAGCCAGATCTGCTGGAAGCCACACCAAGAGGCTTCCCACAGCTGCAAGGCATGACCCTCCTAGTTTCTTGCCTGGGGTATTTCATGGGCAGCCCCTGAGAACAGGCTTCACCTCTAAGAACTAAAAGGTCCAAGGGACAGGGCTGGAAACTGTGTGAAAATAAAGCTACTCTGGCTGCCCATCAGGCTGCCTCTCACATTTCTGCAGCAAAAATTACAGCTGTTCACAGACATCAGTTTCATTTTCATCTTCCAGAAAGAGAGGGGATGCTTTGGAATCATGAACGTGTGCCACATACATAGTGTGTGGTTTTTACCTGGGCAAAGTCAGCTCAGAGCTACAGAAGGTGTTTTATGAAGTACACTGAGGTGCTGCTCTTGCCCAGCCCCTTCCAGCAGCACCCACAGGTCCTCCCTGCAGCTGAGGCAATGCCACCAGGGTGTCCACAACTCCAGGTGGTCACTGAGCTTGGCACAGGGAACGCACTGTTACCACAGGGTGATGGTGTCCCCTTGCTGGTAGTCCCCAGCACCTGCTCTGGCACTGGGAAGAGCCCGTTTGGCTTTGGCGCTCTGGGCTCAAAGCCCAACTCTGTCCCAGCAGCTTGGTCTGAGATGGGGACAGCAGCAGCTGCCTGACTGCGTGGGTGCAGCTCCTGTGGACAGTCACCCTGGTGCCCACGCCCTGGCAGGCTCTGCTTGCCCATAGCCCAGCCTGCCTGAGACACTGACGCCAGCAGCATGAGATGCTCTGGCCTTGCCAAGCCCTAACACACACAGGCAGACTTTCCTGTGCTCCTCACCCGGCAGGCAGAGCCTGGGGAAAAACCCACGTTTTCTGGTGTGGGTTTTTGGGGTTGCACACAAGACTTTGAAAAAACCATCTGGGGCTGCATGCAAGACTTGAAAAAACAAAAGTCCTTCTTCTTGTCTTCTGCCCAGAGCTTCCTCGCAGGACACCTGCTCTGGTTGCTGCTATCTCCTCCAACACGTGTTAAGGGGGATAACATCATTGTACCTATCTCAGCCCTTTGCTGGGTGAGCCCTAGTTTGGCTCCTCAGATGACAGACGTCCTTCTGTCTCAGCTACCAGCCCCTTGGGATACCCAGCAGAGGCTGCTCCTGCCCACAGTCCCGTTTTGCCCGAGGGTATTTCTCCCCAGACCGACAAGCACCCATGCATTAGGGCTCTGGCTCTGGCACCAGGATTTGACACTTCAGCCCAGCACGAAGGTAAAGAAACAACAGAGATGAAGCCAGATGAACTCCCACAGATGGTGCTTGAAGCCTGCCCCGAGGAGACACAGAATGTTTTAACCCACGAGCTCTGAGCAGACAAGCTGTGATGGGCAGACCTCTGCCTCTTTCATTTTGAGAGCACAAAGGACTGGACACTTGATTCCTTTCCTCATTTCAAGCCAGAGCATGCAGAGAGTTGGAGATACCCGGCAAGGCTGATTCTCTGCAAGGAGCAGGGAGAGGATGTGATGGCACAGTAAGTCTCATCCAGCTCTAACCCCTGTGACTTTATTAACCTACCACTGAGGCTGCAAATGATCTCTGGGCTCAATCCAATCGTAAAAACGCTACACTTTGTCTGACTCTGGCTTGTTTTATTTTCTCTTTCACCCTTATGGATTAAAAAGGACAGAGACTTTTGTTCTATTGCTCTAAAAACAATTCCTGGCAGATGTGGTGTTCTGAAAAACACTGGGGGAAAAAACCAACCAAAGGACAGGCCTTTTAAAGGTGTCTACGTGAATGAAATTCTCACATCTTCGGCAAGTGGTGCCCAGAGGTGGATAAATGGAGGAAAAGCCAAGGCCATTTTCAGCTGTTTGGTCAATTTAGGTACCTAAGGACTCGTTCCACAGAAATCCTGAGTGTGTCTGCACAAAGCCTGGCTGAAGGCTGCTCCACGATGGCCAGTGCCTAGGGAATCCCCATCCTAAACCTGCTGGGAGCAGCTGAGGCTGTGTGGGCCCTTCAGAGAGCCTGCACACATGTAGGGTATCTGTAGCCTGGTAGCCCTGGATGGTCTGGATACCCAAGGATACATCCATTGGAGCTGCTATGAACCCGTGGCTCTCCCTGCCCTGGGGTGTCAGCGATGTTGCAGGACAGTAACTTCCACATGTGGCTTTACACTTGGTGGCTCCTGGGAGTTTTCAGTTCCTGAGGCCTCTATTTTTTGTTTCAGAGCAAATCTGCCCTGGCACCTCCCTCACCCACACCAGACCATGTCACATGGACATCCTCGGCCCCTTCTAGCTGTTTCCCTGCTAAAAGATGCGCTCCCACTCTTCAATCCTTGCTTTTCTGCCAGAATTTACACCAGTCACCAGCCCATTTTGTTAGGTCCTCCTTTCCTCCATCCCCAGCCTCTGGGGAGAGTATGAACCCTCATGACTGCCCTTGGAACCCCAGTATCTAGTTCACACCACTGTGGGAGGCCACTCGGCCTGCCATGTCCCATCCTGGATGCCAAGATGCTGCAGGAGACCATGTCAAAAACCTTCCTGAAGTTAAGGCAGACACCACTCATGTCACATCCTTGGCCACACTCTGCCACACCAAGCAAGAAGGTCGACAGAATTTGGCCATGCCATTTCCAGGTCTGGCCTAGCCACAGGCAGGCAGGAGGAATGTTCTCTTCATCAAAAGAAAATCTAGTGCTCAAATAAATCTACAACCCTGTCTCTGTTTTCACACCCCATCTCTCAAGAGTTTTGGTGCTGCTGTCCCCTCCAGTCCCAGCTTAGGGAAAGCCCAGGCTGCTCTTTGCCCAAACCCTTCCCAAATGCCAAGCAGCCCAGGAGTATGTTCTGCACAGTAACTGAATCCCCCAGCAGCTGTCTGTGGTTGCAAACACCAGTTGCATCAGAGCACTGAGCTACTCAAGCCTGTAGAGAAGGGATGTTGGTTAAGCTGCTTCCATGTGTGGGAATAGAAAAGGCTGGCTGGAGGATTTTGGGGGTGTGGGGGGGGCATAAAACATGTGTTTTCACCCACATCTAGTGGGCTGTCCCCTCTCAGTGGGTGCAACAGCAGCCAGCTCCGATGCTGTCAATGGATCCTCCTCTCTGTGGATTTGCTTTAAAAATAAAAGCTGGATGAAGTTGAGGTGTTTCTCAGGTGGGCACTATGGCACCAAATGGATCTTCACTTGCAGAAAGACAATCTCCAAGGCATCTCCCAGGGAATGACCTTGCATGCCATGGAGTTGGGGGGGGGTGAAGGGGAACCTGTGCCTCTCTGAGGTTCCTGCTCCCATGTTCCCACCTTGCTCCCTCCTTGTCTGGCTCCTGTGACCTTCCCCTATGCTTCCTGCAGTTGGACCAACATGTGTTTGTTCCCTGCACTGACTCCTCTCTTGCTCAACTGGGATGCTGGATCCCCCCAGTCCAATAAAGCCTGCAGCTGTAGAAGCTGGAGATGGAGGAAGTCACTTTCTCCACCCACTGTGGGGACCAGTGATGGAGTGGGGAGCTCAACATCCACCTCTTTTGGTAGAGCCTTTCCCTTGGCTCCCTGGTGGAAGCCCCAGTGGCTTTGGGGCCATCTCAGGACACTGCAGATCTCCGCAGGAGACACGCCTGTGGTTGATGAGCAATGGTTCAGGGCCACCAGATGGCAAACTCAAGGTCAGGCAAGGTGATGGCCACGTAACTGGGAAAGACTTGGGAGGAAGCCAACAAGGTCCCGACATCTCTGCAGATGAGATGCTCTCCCAGTGCCATCTGCCCACTGACTGCTGTCCCCAGCCAGGCAGGGAGCAGGGCTTTGGCAGTGTTGTCCAAGGCTGGGGAACTGGGACTCTGGGCTTCTAGCACAGCACCGCTCTGAGATTTTGGGCACCATCAGTGGTGTCCTCCATGTCACACGTGGCTTGCACGGTTCCCATTTCTCAGCTTCTAAAACAATTGGTGCTGCATGTTCAGGAACCCTGTGGTACACGCTCTTCTGCTGCCCCACGCAAGCACACCATCCCCTGGAGAAAACAGCCTCCCTTGCCTTCCCAGTCCCAGTCATTTTGGGTTTCTTCTTCCACACACTATTCATTTCACATCAACATCACTTATTGGCCCCTTTACTGTAACAAATAGAACTTCCCACATTTTAATAATCACATATTAATATTTCATACGCCACCCAACTGCATTCCTGCAGAGCACTTTGCCTTGTGCCCAGATCAAATCCAGCCCTGTCATCTTTATGTCCCTGCCACTGGAAACAACGCTGCTGGCCAGCACAGTCCCAGCAGGTACAGTGTCTTCTCAAGCCACCACCTCTTTGATACATCCCAGAAAAAACAGTGGGCATGAGTCAGAGCAGCTATCTTGGTCTGGTTAAGAAAATATACACAGCAGAGACACATGTGACTGGGTAGAGATGAACATTCTCATAACTACTGCTGTCTTCAGCAGATGCATTTGCACAGCCATCATTTTACCTTTCAGCCCTTTCAGCCCCCAACCCACAACTGCAACAAGACAGATGAGATGGAAAAGAGAAGAAGACAAAATGCAACTAGTAATAAGAGCTGGATAGAGATAAATGAATGTATAAGGGGGTCCTTCATCTGTAGGAACACCAAGGACAGATTTGTACCATTAGCCCTGTTTACTGCAAGGGAAACTGAGGCCCAGATAGAAGAGCTGGGTTGGAGGGGTGCTTGCCCCTTCCCTTCCCTTCCCTTCCCTTCCCTTCCCTTCCCTTCCCTTCCCTTCCCTTCCCTTCCCTTCCCTTCCCTT
>JANIJG010022176.1:12085-30959 GCA_024611175.1 Megaceryle torquata | reverse complement strand
GGCTTGGCAATGGATGGATTGAGAGAAGACCTGTGCAGAAGGACTTAGGAGCATTAGTTGATGAAAGTGAATATAAGCTGGCAACATGAACTTGCAGCCAAGAAGGTCAATCACATCCTGGGCTGCATCAAAAGAAGTGTGTCCAGTAGGTCAAGGGAGGTGATTCTGCCACTCTATTCCACTCTGGTGAGATCCCACCTGGTGTACTCTGTCCAGCTCTGGAATCCTCAGCACAACAAAGACATACATATATCTGTTGGAGCAGGTCCAAAAGAGGACCATGAAGATGGTCAGAGGGCTGGAGCACCTCTCCTGTGAGGAGAGGCTGAGAGAATTAAGGTTGTTCAGCCTGGAAAAGAGAAGGCTCCAGGGATATGTTCTAGCAGTCTTCCAGTACTTAAAAAGGGGGCCTACAGGAAAGATGAGCAGGCACTCTGTATCAGGGAGTGTAGTGATAGGAAGACAGGTAGCAGTTTCAGACTGAAAGAGGATAGAGTTAAGACTAGATATTAGGAAGAAATGCTCTACTGTGAGGGTTGGTGAGACACTGCAACAGGTTGCCCAGAGAGGCTGAAGATGCCCCATCCTTAGAAATGTTCAAGGCCAGGTTGGACAGGGCTTTGAGCAACCTGGTCTAGTGGAACGTGTCCTTGCTCATGACAGGGACATTGGAATTAAATGATCTTCAAGATTCCTTCCAACCCAAACCATGCCATGACTGTATCTTTTTTGGTTGTTGTTTGTTTGCCTTTTCTTTTTTTTTTTTGTCATTGTAGAGTAGGCTTTAAAAAAAAAGACCTATAAATACAAAAATAATGTATTATTTAATGGAATTTTTCCTGCAATGCAGAATAATCTCCAGATTAATTGAAAGAGCTCAGGTCAGCTTTCCTGTTAGCAATGCAGCCATGAATAACTACTTTTTTGGCATTAAATTGGATCAGAGTACGTTATTTTCTCATTGGATCCTGTCCTATTTCAGGTTTGATTTATTCTGTATGTTACTGAAGTAAATCTTCAGTGGAATTGGTGGGCTTAATTTATATTTTATTTTTAAAAGATCTGTTTGAAACATTTTTTTTATTGTAGGCCAACTCTGAGCTAGCTAGCCAAATGTAATGGGAGTTCATCAGAGCTAACATGAGAGCTAACAAAATGTTTTCATTTATTTCTCTGCATAAATTATTTTCAGAACAGCAATAATGTTAATTGAATCATACAAAAGATGGATAATGGTCTAGTACTTTGAGAATAAATGTCTTGGTCTTTCTCTACTATTCATTAATTCTAATTGCTTTGCATTTGCCTCTCAGCAGCTGGCCAGTTGCAATGTCTAACACCAGTAAACTGCAGCATGAAAGAAGGATTCTGTTGGTGTGTAAGCGCATATTTAGAAGACAAACCCCACCCTGAAGCCAGTGCAGGAACTGCTTATACCACTAGCAATACATACACCGTGACTTGAAGTAGTCCTGGCTTGCAAGGAAAAAAACATGGTAAAAGGGTATTACCATCTGTTGCATAGACAACACCTCCATGCACTGCAAACACCCACTGCAAATCCTAAATAAAGTCCTCCAGGTTGAATTCTGCCAAGTAGTTATTAATTTCCAGGATTGTACTCATCTTGTTTTCACTGTTTGCTTTTAATTCTGATATGCTGTAAACAGCAGCTTGAAGACAAGGGAGTCAGTAACAATTCACCCACGCCTAGGGATGACCAAGAACAGGTGAACAATAATGTGAAGGTTAATCGCATTTGATTTTTAGCTATTATTACAAAAATAACTGTAGTCATCCAAGAGGTTCTAAATTATAATTATGACCCCGTGCGTTGCGCTGTCTCTCCAGGCATATCTCAGAAAGGGTAACACTATAGTGATATAGACAAGTCAGACAAGATCTCACATGATTCAGAAATACACATTTCTCTGTTAAATATAAATTTTGTTTGGACTTTTTAGAAAACTCTTCAACCATTCCTGCTTCAGGGGAGATTAGAGACTGTTTCAGTGCGGTAAATTCCAGCTTTAACATATTCCTAACTCGTTCACATCCATTTGTATTTTTGTGGACACTATGCTCTGCTTTAGTATTCACACTCTACCTTTGCATTACCATGTAAATATGCTAAGATTTTTTTCAGGCTCTTGTATTTAAGCTTTCAATGTCTTATATTCCTCTCCATAACTATGCAGGTTTGTAATGTATCATCTTTGAAAAGAAGTGATCATCATATATCCCTATACTACTCCAGGTAAAGTATCACCCCACCTTACATAACAGAAATAGTATTTCTCTGCTGTCACTCACACAATATATTCCAGCAATGTACTTGTCTTCTTATAGCCACATCACAACTCACCAGTCAATACACTCATGTTTCTCCCTGTCATTTCAAATTGTTAAGTCCTCACCTTAACAAAAATTGCTTGATACTCCAAAATGCACAGTTTCCTCTCCACTGGTGTCTCCCAAGCTGTACTGCTTTTCTGATTTATCTAATAAATTCCTAAAGACACTATAGCAATAGCTTTACAGAATTTCAGATAGATTACTATAATTTTCTTGTTAAAGGAAACCACAGTTCTTCTCCTATCAGAGAAAGAGATGAGATTATTTGCAGACAGCCTGTCTTTGGTAAACACAGCCTAATTTATTCCTTTTCATATTTACTCACAATTGTCTATTCTTTTCCTCCATATTAGTTCTATTGCCTCATATACTGTTAAAGGTCAGACTAATAGAATCACTTTTACCCCTCTTACTTATAATAAATATATCATTGTTATATTTCAATTACATAGCTCCACCTCTCCTTACATAGATTCATTAAAAATCCTTACTATGAGACTTCTGATTTCATGCCTTGTCATCTCTGGGTAAGAGGAGCTAGCCTTCATCACTTTAATTGCCTTAAGTTCTTTGCATTTTGCTTCTAACTCAGATACTGTCATTCCTACAGTCAAGCAACAACATGAAGAGGGTTGTGCTGGACTAGACCAAGGTATCTCTGGGCCAGATCACAGCCATAAGCAGATGGCTCAGGAACAGTATGAACAGGACAAGCAGATAGAACACTTCTGCCTAGATCTCTCCTCTTCCAGCTACTTTCAGCTCAGAAAATTTCATATATTCCTCTTTGGTATTCTGTGTTCTCCATGTTCTGTTTGCTGCCTTTATTGAAAATTCAGAAAAAGCTTCAAATCTTTAATCCCTGCTCTCAGACACAGCACATCCTCTTCTCTCTAGATCTATTTGAGTGAAAAACATATTGACAGATTTCCAAAAGTCCCTCATCACAATCTTCAGTCAAATACCTTCTACCATTCTTCTACTCATATTCTTCTTTATATCATTCTGATCCTTCTTTCTGGTGGAATCTCTGGTTATCTCCATTGTTCCTCCATGGTCATTGCCTCTCTTTTTGGCTTTGCTAAACAATGTCTTCCTTGCTTTTTCTCTGCATTCTTCAGTGCAGGGCATGACTTCACTCTACTTCTTTTCCGCTAGTGAGGAGCTTCTACTCCACCATCAAGGCTCTCCTTTATCTTTATCTTTATCCCTTTATCTTTCCCTTTCCCTCCCATTCCTTGCCTTTGGCCACATTCTTCCACAGAGCATCTGTTCTCTTGACCTTTTATTCAGTATCGATATTGTTTTCTCTTTTCATCCATTTTGGTTTCAAATTCTCATCTGACCCCTACCATCATCTCTAGCTGTGACTCTAGTTCTTAGATCTTCTCTTTGATGGAGTCCTTCCTTGGTTGGATTCAGGTTAATTATCACCAGCAAGCTGCTGGTCCAAGTAGTTGGGAGGGGCCACAGCTGGGAGGGTCCACAGCCGGGATAAAAACTGAACCAGCCAATGTGATATTCAATACTATACTGAGTCTGCCCCCTTATAAAGGGGGGGCAGCCATGGAATGGGTGGTGTCCCTGTTTTCAGCTTGCTTCTGTGTGTAGCTTTAGTGCAGCCAGTGGAGGGAAAATAGCATCTTGGGCATAGGTATAGCCTATCACTCACTTTGTATATCATTTCATTAGTGCTGACATTGGTACTGTTGTTTTCTTTTCTTTTTGTTATGTTTTATTAAACTGTCCACAGGGTGTCACCTTTTTTCTTCCTCATGATTTTCCTTTCCACCCCTCAGGAAGGGGGAGTTGGGTGACACAGTGTGTGAGTGGCTACATGGTGTTCAGCTACTGGAAAAGGTTAAACCATGACACTGTCCCACCATTGCAAGAGCTTCTATCAGAGACCCACCTCAGGTAATATCCACTTATGTTCTCCTCTTCTTCCATTTGGATTGAATCCAGTGCTATCTCAGTAGCTATTCTAGTCTTTTTCTTTCTAGTACCTAGCCTGATGGAAACAGTGGTGGAAATCAATGGCTGTGTCTAGCCATTGCATCCTTGACCCAGATCGGCCACATGTCCTGTTGATGTTCCACGGTTTCCTTTCAGTAATGGTCAAAGGCAGTACATCCTTTAGCTGGAAAAGCCCTGTTTCAATTACCATGTGTGATCCAAAGTACAGAATCTTTGAGTTGGAAACTCCACAAAACCCACTTCTCCATTTGCTGAGTTGAGAGCATAAGTACAGGTTATGATGCCATCAACCTTTAATTTCCAGAGACCTTCACATGACCAGATGTAACATCTATTGTAATTCTGATTTTAGCCTTAGATTACTTCAGGTTGCATTTTTCCAGTTAATGACTGGAAAATTTAGCAGTTTTTTCATATACTTCAGGATGGTCAACCACCATCACAGAGGGCCTCAGACTGGGACACTGGCTCTGCATAAATAAGTTTTCCCTTTCACTTGACTTTTTGGACTCCCTGAAAGCTCTCTAGAAAGTGCAAAGAGTGAAGAGCAAAGCACCAAAGGGAGGGATCATGGGTGCCTGGAATTCAACTTCCCACTGTTGCCAGTAGAGCATACAGCAGGTTTTTTACAGTGTGGTTTCATGGGTAGAATTTTTATTTCATTTTCATTATCAGCTTTTAGCAGTCCACCCTTTAAGCCCATAACTGTACCACTGACCTCACGCTTAATCCTCCAAAATGTACTCAGGTAAAAGTTTTATTAGTTTTCAAAAGGACTGTGAATTTCAATGGCACGATTCACAGGAATAAGCCTGTCAGAACATGTTCCTGGTCTGCTTATATGATAAGACTTTCAATGGCACAGTCCTGCTGAGGTATCTAAACCAGACAAACCCTCTACAGATGCATCAGCGAGATGGTATGAGAGTGCTAAAGCCAGTTTCAGGAGACAGCTTCTATTACATAGGTATGTGTTAGTTATATTGTTATACCTGCACTTCCTCTAGAGACAAGCTAAGAACTGATTTCCATGTTTCCATATTGTAGTTCTCAATGTATTTTGCTTATAGAAATTATTTCAGTTTGACTTCTAAATGTTTTAACTTAAACTTGGGGGGGGGGAGGGGGAAAGAACTACGCACTATTCTGTACAGATCAAACACTGTTAAAGCTGAACAACCCACAGTTCTGTATAGATCAAACACTGTTAAACCCTAATAGAAACTTCCTGACCCCCCTGAAAATGTTCTGGAACATGAAGAAACACTTTCAGGCCTGTTGTATTATCATGGAATCATAGAATCTTTTCAGCTGGAAGAGACTTTCAGGATCATCAAGTCCAACCTTATTCCCAGCCCTATCAAAACCGCTAAACCATGTCCCTAAGCACAACATCTACCCAGCTCTTAAACACCTCCAAAGGTGGTGACTCCACCACCTCCCCAAGCAGGATATTCTAATGCCTGACAACGTGTACAGTAAAGAAATTCTTCCTAATATTCAGCCTGAACCTCCCCTGGTTCAACTTCAGGCCATTTCCTCTTGTTCTATTGCTATGGTGTTCCCTGTGCTTGAAGTGGGATCACTTTTTTAAGAATGGGATAATGTCACTCTAGTGGAATGGACTGGGGCATTCCTGCATGGCACTCCTTGGCTAGTTCTGACAGAGCAGCCCAGATTAGGAGTCAGTATCAATCTCACAGCAAGATCACAACACCAGCTTAGAGCTTGGCAGGAGTTAGGATACCTGGTGCTCTGAGAAGCCAGACTAATGGAGGCTACTTCAGTTCAGCAGCCCTTGCCATTCACTCTGCTACTCCACAGGGCTCAGAGCAGCTGACCTCTTCTTGGGATGACCACATCACCATGACTGAGGTATCACTATGCTGTGTAATCACTGACCATGACATAGAACTTCAAACACTGGAGGGAGATGCTTCTGTCACTTTCCAACTCAATGAATAAACAATGCATCAAAGATCATCCCACAAATTAGGTTAGACCTCCCAGAATTTTTAGCTATGTACTTTAAGTACATAGGCTTTTATTTCACTTAACTACTATCAACTTCTATAAATATATACCAGTTGTCTGTATATAACTAGAAAATATATAATTTCTAATTCTATAACCTTATTAAAATAATAAAAAATAGTGAAATGTGTTTCACTACAGTGCTTTTGTAACATTTTCAAAGAATCTTAAAGGCAACTTTCAGATTGGAAGATTGTACCTAAAACCTCAGCATCACAGAATTGTTTGGCAAGTCACACAGTGCTTCTACTTTCATTCCTTTATGCCTCACATGCTAATCAAAACCAAGACACAAACTGATCATACACAAAAAAAGCCATAAATCTCACTTGAAGATCAGACTTGAAGACAAGATTATTGCTTCACACTGTTTTATATTCCTACAAAGAAGTATAGCAAAATGGAAATCCTGCTCTGGAAATACAGTTCCTAGCAAAAACTAATTTTTGCATTTCTTAGTGTTGTTACTTGCCAAATGAGATAACTAGCTACGAAGCCTGCATGACTTGCTAAATTTCACCTGACTTGCATTACAGATGCATGCACCACCACTCTGAGCAGGCTTCTTCCAGCATTATGAAACGTACCTGCAACTCCAAAGAGGTAAACTTTCTTCCTTTCGTCTTCTCCTCTTCTCTCTTTGCTACTTGAGCTTTTGTTTTCTCTTTTGACTTTTCCATTTTCTGAAGCTCCTCCATATAGGCATCATAGATCTCCCACTGAGAGGCAGACAGAGGCAGGGTTTATGATTGTATTCCAAAAAACAGTCATCTACACTATCACAAAAAATGGTAGTCCTCACAACAGCAACACTGTCACCAGAATCAGGTGGCTTGTTGCACAAGAAGTTAAAGCTTGGGATTTTTAAAGCTTGATGGGGCATGTCTTACTTCTTAAGAACATATTATTGCATTCTTAATGATTTCCTTCCCTTGAAGCTCTTCTTAGTGCTTTGACTATTTATTTTTTATAGGACTTTCTTTTGCTAATTTACTGCTGTTTAATAGGAAAGATGTATTAAAAATCAGCTTTATGACATTTCTCATGTGGTGTAAGAAAATTAAATTGTAGCTTCTTAACACAACTTAAATCTTGGGCTCCAATTCTGCAGCATATGTACAAATGGAAACTAACAGCTATGCCCCACGCCACAAATGTCGTACTTGAGTAGATACAAAAGTAATTTTTCTACTTAAGAACTATTCATTAGTATAGGAGTGCTAGTACTGTATCTGACACAGGTACATAATTTTCAGGACAAAACAAATGGCTAAATCTGACAAATCTAATTCTGACGCATCAGTTTAGGAGAGGGAGTATGATTCAAACACAAAATAAAGACTAGAACATTGGAATAAAGAAAGAGAGCAGAAATCTTTAGGAAAAAAAAATAAATCACCATGTGTTGTAAATTTGCTGGCAGAAAAGAGATGGAAAGATGTTCCAAATATCAGGGAAAGGACAAAGAAGATGTGATAAGAAGAGTAGGAGAAGCAGAAGAACAGAAAACTTTGAAATAGGAAATTGAGAGCATAAGAAAAACAAGGAGAGAGAAAAAAAGAGCTTATGTTAAAATATTATTTTATATCCACTCAAATTTTCAACCAAATAAAAAGAAAATAAGGGGAAACCTTTCCTTTTGTTTTTCAAACATTTAGTGCAAAATTTAAGCAACTGCCTTATTATCTTAAATAGCTCTGTTCTGTCTAACTCTCAGGCCATCTCAGTGTAATAAAAAATTAAAGGAAACTCCATATGGAGGGAGGGCAGATCTCAGGCAAATTACTTCATCACTTCAAGTTCACAAATAGACTGGGTTATTGTTTTCATCTTGACATAGATACCTTCACTCCCCTTCCTATCGTTTTCCTGTAACAGGATTTTTAAAGTTGACACCATTACCTTACACTTTCTCCTGGGTGTTCCTGGGGGTACCCTGGTAATGAAGTAGTATTTTTGATACCAGATTGGTACACTGGTTTGAAACAATATTTGCATCAGTGACAAACACAAGTACATTTTGTAAATAGCTGTGAGAATTAATCAGCAGAACTGGCTGGATTCCCTTTCCAATATAGTGTATTTCATGTGTAAAATGTCATGCAATTTTTTTTTTTTAATTTTTTCACATTTTTGAGACATGGAGAAAATGCTACATAGTTCTTAATCATTAATAAATAGGCATATTCTCACTACATAAACCACATCTAAGTCTCTTGCAACAAGATTATAGTGGGTCTTCCATGTTTCTGATGCTGTACTTCTCATTGGGCTCAGCTTCAGGCTTTAGAAACCTGCTTTCATATACTGCCAAACTTCAGACACGGTGAAAAACACAGTATTGCATATACCAAATTCTTAACAATGCTCCCCAAAACTCCATGAACCCTAGTAAACTCCAGGCTGTATGAAATCTTCAGAGGTCTCCACTCTCCAAAAACAGTGCTTGAAGTGAAGCTAGCATGCAGACATGTCCTAAGCGCTTTTCCGTTATTTTGTTCCTGCATTTTGAGACCCCACTGAACCTGCCTCTGATGGGATCAGCTGATGGAGTGCTGCAACTGACCAGGTAATGAATGCTGGATCACAGCCCCTTCTAAATAGCCAGCTCAGCCACCACGCAGTGGTGGAAGATATTCAGCAACAGGACAGTTGACACCCAAAAGAGACGTGTGTCTCCAGAGAAGTCATCAGCTTCAAGATGCAGCCCATCTCTTGCTGAGCCCAGGACCGTTCTCACACTGTGGTAGAAAAGAGGGCCATACCAGTTTGCTCTCAGATTTAAACAAGACATCAAAGCCACGGTATGGGAATTTATTACACTTCAATCAATACAAACATCGCAGTTTGGTTTTTATTTTCTCGCATCTCAGTTTCCTAAATATACTCAAAAAAACCCTTTAAAAGTAAGAAGAATATACCTGGTTAGCAGTGGCTGAGAAATTTTTACAAGGTGTAGGTTCCGACTGACATGCTCTTTCCTGAAAAATGAAAAAGCATAAGGAAGTGTAATCTTTGCACTGAAACTCTGTGCAGTGACATAGTCCAGATGTGGAAACAGCCTTCTCATATAGAAGCCCATCACTAAGCCATATCCCCAAGAACCATGTTGGACTTGGTAGAGTAGGGTTAATGGATGGACTCAAAGATCTTAAAGGCCTTTTCCAACCCAAATGATTCTATGAATAATATTGATCTAACATTAATTCAACATTCAAATGACTCCTAGGCACTGCACAAACATTTTCAGTGATCATGCAATTACAAATAGATTTTCTTGTGGACCAAAAGAAGTTTCACAAGATCACATGATTTTTTTTCCAACTAAAAATATTTAATTTCAGTATTTCATATTGAAGGAGTTAAGTGGTTTGTTTCACTTCTACCATGTGAAACATTCTGCTATGGATTATGGTATCAGTTATAACACAATTTGAAAAGTTTCAACCTACATATTAAAAACCTACTTGGGTGCAGCAGTCAAAACAATTTAACAGAATGATAACATATAAACAATTAATTTGTTGTTGCTGAAATAATATTTTTATCACCCTTATATCAACATTCTGAAATAAATTCTGAAAATTTTTGTAAAAATTTCATATCATGGAACAGCATTGTCTTTCAAAAAACTGTTGTGTCAGGACATTTTTAAGAAGCTGCCTGTAGCATTTCACTGGCCTCTGAAATGAAGCAGTCTCAGAGGAGGAAAATGCACATCCTGTACAGCACACAGCAGTACTTCACAGCTACTTAAGGTCTATATTCTGCTTTCAAAGGCAGAATTACACAGAGGCACACAAGTCTCTCCCAGTAAAATCAATGGAAAGAAAATGTGAAGATCTGGAGACGGAGAAATAACAAATTCTGTGGCCTCCACAGGGATTTTGGAAAGATGCAGAATCTTAGCTCAGATTTTGCAGTATCATCCCACTGCATAAACTCATTTATCCCATCGGATAAACTCCCTTGAGATCTGCTGTCTCTGCTAGTAGGTCAAGTATTGTGAGTACTGTCTTCTAGGAGACAGTAGCTCCAGCAACACAGTAACAGATCTATCCAAGCCCATCAGCTGTAAAGGCATCTTACTTTAGGTGCAATGTCTCCACAAAGGCAGGCAGGCACTCTGGGGAAGCTATATATACTCTGATTCAGGGGCAGCATGGGAAACAAGAGAATTTTCCCTCTGAAACTTGTATTTGATTCAGAAAGCTCCTTTTTGAGAACACAGCTGGGGGCCACATCACCAGAACTGCTCAGTCAGAGGGTGCTGTGAAGACATACTCACTGGGAATGGCTGCAGCCTCAGCAAAAAGCTTAGGAAAGGGACATGAGGTCTTGGGTCTGCAATCATTGGAAAGTGCATGCACAGAGTGGAAGGGACATGTACCATGTAGCAGCAGTAAAGATTTGTTATATTTACATGGATCTGTTATTGTAGCACTTGTGCTTAATGCAAGCATAAATACCTTTATCCTTCTAATATAAGGGTGTTTACCTCCCTGCTTCATGGTTAAGAATTGAAGTACAAGGCCATAAAGAGACTCTGTGGCAAAAGGAAATTGAGTTAATGGACTCCAAGCCCTCAGCTACTACCCTATCCATTGTTCTATACTGAAAAAGATGAGAAAATAAACATGACAAATGTTATATCCAGGTAGAGGCTTAAGCATTTATAGTAGCACCAAAACTTCTTGCAGGCTGTGCAAGAGTCCATGAATTTTTCTATCACTATTTTCATCACCCCAAATGTTTTACCGTAGCACTGTTCTTCACTCTTAATAGTAAATACAAACATCTCAGGATACGCCACCATCACAGATGATCCACATGCCCTCCCAAGGGAATGATCTTCCAAATCACCAAAGGAAATGGCAGCATACCCTCATAGGGTTGTTGAGCGTCCTTGAGGCTCTCTCAATGAAGTTGAACTGGTTTGCAAGCTTCTGCTCCTTCAGTCTTAGGGAAGGAGGCTCTTCTGCCTCTGCTGCCTCAGCTACTTCTGCTGTTCCTGACCCCTCTGCCTCTTCCTCTCCTGCAGCCTGCGAGAAAGTAACAGTGACTCCACCCTGAAAGAAACAGATGGGGTAGAAGCCCGATCCCTGGAAACATCCAGTGTCAGTCGGGTTGGATGTGGGTCTGAGCAACCTGCTCTAGTTGCAGATGTCCCTATTCACTGTAGGGACGTTGGACCAGATAACCTTTAAAGGTCTGTCCAACCTAAACCATTCTATGATTCTGTGATCTCTCTTTCTTCAGAAGCACTTCTTAGACTGATGGATTTCTGTTGCCTAGTGAAGGAGACTGTAAATGAAGATTCAACATTTGAGATGGAAATTAGCACACTTCCAGCAATCAGAGCAAGGTGATTCTGGCACGATATCTAAACAGGGGTATGGAAAGCCAGGATATGAAGTTACTTTAAAACAAAGCTTGGTGTGAGATAATATAGTATGACTGCCTTTGATAAAATGGACTCAGGGACCATAAAACTGTCTTACAGTCTCACTACACTGTGTTTTCTTTTCTTTGCTAGACAGTGAGCTTTACCTGAAACTAGTCTGAACTTGTATCCAGGTCCTGACACTGTGTGTATAAGAACAACCTTATCACAACATACTCCTTTCCCAATCAGTCAGGTGCCTTTAAGCAATTACTACTTATTTCATGTAGTTATGCCTGATGTTTTTCACCAATTTATCCTTCAGGAAGGGACATGCTGTCCAGGAATATTCCAGATCTCATCAAATTACACTGTATCTTGATAAAGACAGATCTAGTATGAGGGACCTCATCTCTCCACACATCTTCTTCAAAACAAAAAATGGCAGGAGGGCCCTAGTTGTTCAGTAGAATCTACAGGATCTCTCCTACAGCAGAGACATCTGAGACATAAAAGAATTAATCACAGAAGCTTCTCAGCAAACCCATTTTATAATAAAGGAATTTCAAATCAAATATTGAAAATAAAGTGGACAGATCTCAGATGACTATGGAGAATTACCTGAGTATCTCCTATGCTTTCTTCATCTTTAATATCTGGCCCTTCAGATGTTACTGCAGAAGTCTCAACAGGAGCCTTTTCTGATGATAGGAAGGACAAGAGAATAAGTCCAAGATAACAGGACCTATTATCCTATATTATGTGGATCTTTATATCTTCTGAAGCATTAATATACAGTTGTATCCCTTTCTAATGCTATCTCATTAGACAACAGGGTAACCCATCCCCAATTTGGAGGATAATTGTTTAAGGCACAAAAGGAGACATTACTAGAATGAAACTGCAGTAATTCTGTCTGAACTGACATAAATAAAAATCTGATTTTGACTCAAATCAAACTTCTGAAATCCAGTTCTGATCTGAGCAGTTTTGTTCCTGGGTATCCCTTCAGCTCTAGGCCTTCCTGCCCTCCAAAAGAGACTGCATTTATGTATATTCATGAAGAATATTTTCAAGGTGCATAGAAGTTATAACATGGTTTGAGTATTTTTATCCAAATAAAAATGAATATACTAGTCTTGTTAGAAAACAGTGGATGTCTACATTCCAATCACAGCCTTGAGTGTGTAGTCATGCTAGCACCAAGCTGCTTGAAATAGCTGTTTTGGAATCTACAAAAAGCACTTCACACCAACAATCCATGCTTTCATGGCATTGAAGATCCTGTTCAGTACTTAGTCCTACTTCAAATCATCATGAACATTTTGTTAAGTGTTAAATAAAAGAAGCTGCAAGTAACAGCTATTCTCAGAAGTTTATCCAGTGTTATTGTGCCTGACAGTTACCACATTGAAAGGACACTCTTTGTGACACAACTTCTCCTTTCACAACCAGCAGAACTCTTTTCTAACAACAAAGCTTTCCAGCCTCAGATTAAGGTGTCTTTTTGACTGGAAACCTAAGAATGCCAATAGCAACTTGTATCAAAGGTCCAACCAGCTCAGTATCTTGTATCTCAAATTGTCCAAAGTATATGTTCTGGTAAGAATGTGAGAGTTGGTGAAGTATATGATAGTTTCCTAAATGACCACTCAGCCTCCAAACATTTCTGTATTTAATACTTTTAAATCATGGCTGAATCTGTCAAGGCAGGCTAAGGAGTTTAGATCTCTATGTCCAACTAGTGGTAGTGGATGATGTTTAAAAGTCACTAAATAGCTTTGAAAATTTCAGTGTTAGTTTTCACATGGCTCAAAAAGCATGCACCACTTTTCTACACTGTGGCAAACATCTGGCTGAGTGGTTTTTTCTGCCTCTGGTTCCCAAGAAGGTTACAAGTCAAAATAGGAGCTGTTCAGTTCTATGGTGATGAAGGATGATCATGTTGAATAAGGTAGTTCCAGTGCCCAGCTGCAAATGATTGTGGTTTCAGATAATAAACCTACCTGCTGCAGTGATTAATCTGAAACTCTGCCGTCTGCCTTCATCTGAGTCTTTGGGTATCATGTTTCCATTCAAAGAGAAGTGAATGGCCATTTGATCCACATAGCTTATTGGCTTGTATGCTCGTTCCTTCAAAGAGGAAAACAATGATAAATCTGTCTGTTACTGGCACATTTGCACTGAATTTCTTACAACAGGTATTTATAGTTGAGGACAGTGAGAGACATATATTAAAAGTGAAATTGAAAGAGTCAAGAACAGGAAAAGTCTACTTGTCCATAAACTTATAATAAGTGAGTTTAAATGCAGTTCTACTGGACCTCTACAAACAGCACTCCCTAAGAGACTCTCATGTCCTGTTGTGCTGAGATCCCTAAATGAGTTGTTGCACCTACACAACAGCAGCACCATATGTACAGAGCAACTCTGATCTGGAGACAGTACAGGCTCTTAGCATCAAGCCCAGGTTACAAGCACTGTACTAATTCAGCTATCTGATGATAGCTTGACTAGCACTTGCCTGTGGGCCACTGTACAGTGCAGGCACAAATCTAGGCTCAAATTGAGCATTAAGTTTTTGAGCTGCACCTAAAAGCAATCAGAAGCCACTGTAGACCACAGATGTTTCAGCAGTTTCTTCTTAAAAATATGTCTGATTTCTGTACCAATCACAGCATAGCATTGAGCCCACTTCAGCCACTGTGAATGATCTGAAGATATGGATCATTCATCACCTGTTTCTAACCCATAAATATTGAAAATGTCAACTCCAAATAGAAGAGAAAGTGATCTTATTTGCTTCCAGAGGACTAATTTTCTTCCTTGGGTGATCTCATGAAATTGTTGCTCAAGCTAGTAACAGTAGCACATAGATGAGAAAGGTTTAGGAATATTTCACGTGGTTATCTGTTCCCTGCCTAAGGTTGGGGATAATACAGTGCCAGAGATGCCTGTGTGTCCTGCCTTTAAGGGGGTGCAACCTTTCCAAGGGAGAAGTGGGAGACAAAGCCATCCTTCCACTCTCCCCCTCTGGCAGCCTGTGTTGCTAGCTGTACATGCTATCAGGAGGAGGCTGCTCCAGGGAAAGGCAGCATATTCTCTGCACATACAAATGAGAAGGTGTGACTCCTGGATGTTCCCTGGCAGTCTTCAATGCACCCACCCTTGCTCACTCCTACTCATCATGAATAGAGCTCCTGTCACTGATTTCACAGAGCACATTTCTGAGCTCTCCTATAATTCAAACAGCTGAATCTTGACATGAGGATACTGAGGCATAACTGTCTTACAGACCGAATACAGTGTTTTCTTTTGTCCTATAACCACCACAGAATGGGAAAAGTTACCACCCGAGATTAGCTGCACTGATTACATTCACTGACAGCGCTTGCTGAGTAATTTTTATATTCTACTTCTGCATAAATACTTCAGTGCTTTTTGATTTATACCATTTGCAAACACCCTTTAGGAACAATTTACAGTAAATACATAAGAACGTGAAGCCACATTAAAAAGAAATTACCTGGTTATAAATCAAAGGAAAACATAAAACCAGTTAATTGCAAAAAGTCTCATCCTGGTTTTAGAGGTCATGCAACACTTACTTTAAAGCTGTATCTGACAATATTCTGGGGAGCATGAGGATTATTAGCTGTCAGGATGCGTGTAAATTCCTCTTTTAATTCCTTTGGAATGGAAAGAAAAAAATACAATAAATAAAAACTATTAATACAATATACAGCATACAAAAATCACCATGTTTATGTTCAATTTTTTGATGTTCGGTTCACTGCAGATACCTCATGTGCAGCTGATGCCTCCACAAGAACAGTGCTTGGAGCCAAGCTAGTTCAGAGTGGAATCTAGAACTCATCCCACTTCCTACCATAGCATTTCAATGGGCTTTCTTGAATTTTTTAGCTATCATGTTAATTTTTATCTAACCTGTGGTAGCACTCGAAAAATTCTAGCTGCATTCTATAGGGCAAGAAAGACAGTCTTGAAGTGTACACTTTCCAAAAACAGAATAAGCAATAAGCTCAGTGGCAATGTTTGCAGGATTGACCACTGTGAACAAAAACCAATACTGGTGTTAACTGTGTTCACTGTGCCCGGGGAAGTACATATAGCTTTCTTTTGAGGGCTACTTGGAGGACAGGGAGAAATGCAACAACTGTGTTACAAGGCAGTGAGAAATGAGAGATCACAGCAGTTGGAAGGGTGAGTGACTAAAATTCTACTGAGCCCAGATGACAAGAAATGTCCATAGAACTGTAGGACACCTCCTTGTTCTGTGTATCACACGCAGGCACCTGTAAAGCTCAGGGTTGGCTCTGAGGTCTTACCTGAGTGGAGCCCTGACCCATTCCTCTCTTGGATTAACTTCATACAGTTACGTTGTCTTATGCCAAGAACTGTGTTTCAGGACACTTTCTCCTTCTTTTCCTTCTGAAAGCTATTTCAGTTTAGGCTGCAAACACTGTACTTTAGCATGTTCTGGAGTTTAACTTTCCAGAATTTCCACCAAAACAAACAGGTAAGAGTTAAGCTTCAGCTTATGGAGTTTGGTACACCTCATGACAACTACAGGCACTGCTGTACTCACAGCTTCACTCAGCTCCAGTTGATCTGGCGGTTTGACAATAGTCTTTGCTGCTGCCCATTCATCTACCCCATCTCCCGCTTCAATGGAGACGTCTTCATCCTAGCACAGGAATGACAAGCCCATTAGGGCACCAAGACAGTTACTGTTCTGCTCTCTCCCAAAGTAGCAGTTCTCCAGGCATGAAACAAGGAGGGAAAACCCACATTCCCCCACCTATGCATGCTTTGGGCAGAGGAGATAAACCCAAATGGCAAGCCCAAATATGAAGACTGGTAAATGGCTACACTTGGAAGCAAGAGTTCAGGCTGCTGTCTGAAGGTAATTCCTAGCCTGTTATAAAACTGGAGTAACTCCAATAACAAACCTCAAGTAATTGCACTTCTATTTCAGTTTAAAGTTGGCAATTCTCTTTCTTTTGACCATATAACACCCAAGTGAGCCATACTTTAGGACTACATCAGGGCACAAGTCAAGGATTTGCAATCATTTCTGAAGTGCTATTATAGAAGTTACACCTGGCAATTAGTTCAAGATACAAAGCTGCAGGGATGCAGCTCCCAGAGGAATGTTAACCATTTTCTAGTGAAGGGAGTTGGTCTGCATTCTCCCAACACAGAAAGCTCCTCTCCTCGGGCTGGGTTTGGGTTGATGTCACGATATGGCACCAGTAACAGGAAAATAAATTGCTGCAGGGATGAATTTCAATTAATTGTCTTTACAGATAAACTACCAGATCACAAAGTTGTTGATTAAAGTGTTTAACTGCTCTAGGCAAAATCTTTCCTACATTTTGAAATAAGTAATGGGTTGATTTAAAATAAATTAATTATTCTTTTAAATGCAGTTTTCTCAGGTCTGCTAAACTTTGTAGCCATACAGAGCTGCCAATCAGTCAAGGGTGTAAGTGAAGGCTGGCAGCAGGTATGGAGACTGGACCCAGTAAACTTTGCCATCTGCAGAGCACCACAAAGGTAAAAAGCACATTGCTGTGTAAAAATAGGCAGTGGCTGAAAGCAACGGAAAATTCTGCATATGCCAAACACCCAGGTAAAGACATAGGCTGCAGCCTTTTTTTTTTTGCCCAAGGGAGCTAAAATGAGACAAGCTGTAAGGAAGGTCAGGCACTGTGATACATAAGTCTATAATGGCAGAACAGTTGTTTGTGATTTAATGCTCCCCATGTGAACACCTGCTTGTAGGATATTTATCATCCACCATTCACTGACAGTTAGTTCAGTGACTGTTTTCCCTAGGGAATCAGATAAAAAATGTTGAGGGTTTTACATTTTTATTTATGCTTTTAATTTAAAAGTAAATAACTTCTTATTTTTAAAGGGTCAAAAGATGAACATTTAACAAGACTGTGATTTGTTCTAAGAAAGTGAAAAACTGTTTATCACCATGGCTGTTTAAAGGCATGTAATCTGTCCTTCTATCCATTCCAATGGAGCTAAATAAGAGAAACATACATTAAGTAAGGGCATTCTAAACGTTTATTTGCCCAACAGTAAAAACATTATCATGAGGCTAACAGTCAAAAAGTTAACACTATTTTCTCTAATGTTTGTATTTCTATGCTAATTAAGTGAGTAAGGCCTATGTTTTGAATTTTCGAAGCCAAGCAGGCAGTTTTCTCACAGTCCATGTCATCTTATTTTGGAATTTACATCCCCAACATTTTATTTTAATCTTTTCATAATGCATTTTACCTAAATTGTGCCTTTTTTTTTTTTTTTTTTAGTAGCTGTTTTTATTCTAACTTGCTCGTTTAATTCCCTTCTCTGCGGAAATTTAGAGCAATCCCTTACTCTTAAATCAACTGGAATGTTACCAATTCCATAAACTAAAACATTATTCAGGCTGAATCTAGCGTGCATCTCATAGGAAGGAAAAAACCACCATTTTTTTAAGACTTATGGATTTGTGGATCTTACCCTTTTTTTAGATGCAGCTTTAGCAGGCCTTGGTGCTCCTGCCTTTCCTACTGAAGGTCCACCCTGGCCCTAAAGCAAGAACATACCCAATGTAAACCTTCAAAGCACTTTGTTTCCCAATTTAATCAAAACAGAATAAAAGTTTAATATGCTTATTAATGTTTGCATTGATGGTATATTTCAAAAGCCAAATATATCAATATTATGACTACAAATCAATTGAAAGAAAGGCAGTCACTTCATAATAGAAGACAACAGTTGATCAGCTCTAGGCTCTATCCTTGTTACTGCCTAACTGTGATTAAGCACACCTAAATCTCACACACATGGGGTTCTAGTGCTTTCCTCAAACACACAGAAAGGCTGCTCTTGCCCCAAATGCTTGTATGTCATGGTGAGGCTGAGGACAGCAGTTCCACACCTACAATGCTATGAGTAATGAAAAAACATAGAAAAACACTGATGAGCAGCTGGAAAATCAATCACTGCCAACATCCATGAGCACATCACAGCACAGGAAAAAAAGGGGCAAAAAATAATAATTTATTAATACAACTCCCCTACAACAAACAACCAAAAACT
>JANIJG010022175.1:0-21851 GCA_024611175.1 Megaceryle torquata | reverse complement strand
GAGCTCTGTTAGGGAGACAAGCACATGCTGGTCTGCTGGCTTTGCGACGTACACTGGTAGGAGGTTAAGTGTGTATTTAACGTGATTATCACACCCGGAGAACCCATGACACAAGAAGGAGGATGAGGTTTTATGGCTTCAAGAGATCACAGCTATGTCACAGTCCTAAAAGATTTCTACAACTCTTAAGAAACCACACTGAGTCGATTAATAAGTATTAAGTTTATAAATAAACAACTATTAATAAGATTCTTCCGTGCATGTCTTTTTCAGGGAAACCTTAAGAGATACTTCAAGCACCCTTCCAGAACCAGTACATTCCTAGATGAGACTACAATGTTCAGAATATTGGATACAAGAGAGGAATCGGATGTCCCATCCTTCCAGTAATATACAGTGACTGTTTGTCATAATAATAGACTAATTAATTCATAAATACATTGTTTAAAACAGTGCAGCAAATAAATAGATGGCATTTATTGTTCTATGCCCAGGACTTAATGAGTTAGCAAGAGAAGAATTACAACAGCAAAGATCTAAGCCCGTGTCTCTGTTTCCTTATTGATACATAGCGGATAAACCTGCAATACTCATTTTCCTAGCAGATTTACTTAAGACAAAATGTATGTATTTGGCAAATGCATTGATATTTTCAGAAGGTGATAAAGAAGTATGATGTAATATACTCCAAAAAATCTTCTGCGAAACAATATACTTAATCTGAGCTGACAAGTTTTGCATAAGTTGTCCTGTTTAATCAGCATATATGAACTATTCTGAAATGTAAATTGGCATAAACAGGAACTTATTCCTAAATATTATCACATTGGAAGTAATACTTTTAGATTTCATTTGCTTTACAAGGCATTTAGTGGTGATAAGGACAAAGAAATTACAAAGCTGCAGGCTGAAGGTATAAAGGAGGATCTGTTCATAGCAAACCTTTAATTTTTGGCAACTGCCCTGTATATACATTACAGCCTTAATGTTTATTTATGCCCAGGTATTTAGACCTGAAAATTACAATAACAGTGTCTTGTGTTCTTTTTTCTTTTTTTTTTTTTTTTTCTGTAGAATAAATGGGGGTGGTTTGAACATGTGTGTGCAGGTGCACACATGTGCCTATATATGTGAGCCAGTAACATTGACACGGTGTTTGAAGCTTCTACTGAGAAGTTCAATAGACAAACTTTACATTTTGCTATGATTGTCACATGGCCTCTGATCTTTCTTTTCTTAGGCAGAAGGAATTAATTGGCCTAGGCCATGTCTAGTTCCCATGAAAATGAATCCTTTCATATGCAGCTTCTGCTCATGCTTTTTGGAATGAATTATTCCCTGCGTAAATGCTGAAAATCACACAAATGTAACAGAAAACCTGGAGGTACCCCTCATTTGGAACAATATAGAATCATAGAATAGTTTCAGTTGAAAGGGACCTTTAAAGTACATCTAGTCCAACCCCCCTGCAATAAGCAGGGACATCTTCAACTAGAACAGGTTGCTCAGAGTCTGGTCCAACATGACCTTAAATGTTTCCAGGGATGGATGGGGCTTCTACCACTTCTCTGGGCAACATGTCCCAGTGTCTCACCACCCTCATCATAAAAATTTCTTCCTTATATCTAGTCTAAAATTGCCCTCTTTTAGTTTAAAACCCACTATTCCTTGTCCTATCACAACAGGCCCTCCTAAAAAGTTTATCCCCACCTTTCTTAAAAGCCCCCTTTAAGTATTGAAAGGCTGCAATAGGGTCTCCCCAGAGTCTTCGCTTCTCCAGGATGAACAACCCCAACTCTTTCAGCCTTTCTTCATAGGAGACGTGTTCCAGCTCTCTGATCATTTGTGTGGCCCTATATGCAGCTGATCATCTTAATTTCAGCACCCTTATTTTATGTTTGTTTGTTTGTTTGTTTGGGTTTTTTTATGTTATGTACCCCTATATCATGACATCTACTAAATTCCAGAACTTTAACTTGCCACAGACTCATTTCGTCCTATATGAAGTAAAGATAACAGAGACCTCCCTGTTTCCTACTGTGTGGCTCCAAATATTGTATCCAGTATTTTTCTACCCTCTCTAGACCTATGTCTAGACATACACAGCAGAAAATCTCTTTTTAAATGTATTGGACACCACTTAGTGCGGCTGCCGCAAAATGAGATTTATCCAAAATTGCTCAGTGTAATCAATATCTTGACACTCCACTGCGTATGTTATAGGATTGTCACAAAACCTCTGATTTCATCACCCCACAATGAATGTGGTTGCAGCAAGTAATCTTAATACCCAATAAAATTATTTTACAGACATGAAAAACCTCTCTTCCCCCTGGTATTGAGGAATTTGTGGGTAGGGCTTTGCAGACTTGCCATATTTAAATGAAGCTTATAGACGAAACAATAAGATATGTTAAACACTTCTAATAATATGGTCAAACCCACATGGCTCGTCTTAAAGGCAATCATAGAATTTAAACAGCAAAATAAGGTGCTTGATTAAATATGGAGTCATAGGGGGATCCCTTATTATATATAATGACTTGTAACACACCTGAGTACTTTGAACACAGAATACCATGACTTTAAATAGTCTCATTTCTCCAAACAACAGCATAGATTAGCAAACAGATTAATGTGTTTACTCAGCTTTAAAACAGTGTTCTTTGAAGTCAGTGGAGTGATGATTGTTGCTTTTTATACCCCCCTGTTTTTCATGAAAATGTAGAGCTGTGATCCAGAGCAGCATAATTTACCTGAAAGAAAACATCAGTATTGTGACCACTTTTTTTTTCCTGAAAGTATTAACTGTGTTTTTCATGTTTGCCCTTTGCATTTTTTCTTTCTCCATCAGCATCTTTTCTCACATCCTTGTTAAAGCAATCACTAAAACATTAAATGACCCTAGTAAAACTGAACCCAGGTTCAGAACTTTCCTAACAGACTAATTTCAGCTTGTGACTTCATGTTAATTTGTAAGGAGCTGTAGCGTGACTGATAGGAACCTCCCCCCATACGTACACACTGGTGTGCCCATGAACATAGGATCAGGGCTCCTCCTCTGCCTATTTCTTGGTGAGTCCAAAGCTCCGTCTTTCCGATGCCCCACTCTGTAAACTACATTTTACGATAATTTCTGTTGCCTTAGAGGAAATGGAATAGATGCCACAGGTATCCTGGCAAAATCCATGAGAAGGTGATGTTAGAAGTAAAAAAAAAAAATTATCTTCAGGAATATATCATGTGTTGTCCTCAGGATAATTTCTGCAGACCGGGAAAAGGATACTCCAGTTGGGTTTCTGCTGCAGCTTTGCTGCTATGGCTCTAGTAGGAAGTTTTCATAGCCCACTCTAGTCCTAGTGTAATGCTCCACTTATTTAAAAGGCTTCTCAGCTGTTATCCTCCCAGTGCTCCTGAGACACACGGAATTCATCAGCGTTACTCATGACATGCCATTGAGGGACAGAAGAAAAGGAGGATGATCTGATCAAGACCTGCAGCCAGCACATGGTAGAGCAGAATGTAGATCTGCTTCCAGTTCCTGCTTGTTCCTCCAGACCTTTCTTTTTTTTGGCATATCCCCAAACTCATCCTGTGGTTTGTGAACCTTAACAAACCTTTCAGTGAAGCTTGTCTGGGTTTTGGATTGGTAAAGAAATTTGAAACCAAGGCAAGGTTCTGTGTGGTGTGTTCTGCTCTATGAAAATTTCACATGTCTGTTTTTCACCCCACTTGTTCAGCCATAATAGCATGGCACAGCGAGCCAGAAAGATATTTACATGTTTTACTGAACAGCCCAGTTTATAAGAAGAACGTGGTCAGAGTGGCGGGTATGGAAAATGGCTTTTCAAGAGTTTATGAAAAGTTACCACTTCCTTTGGGAATCCACATTCCTTGCAAAATCTATTCCTATTCCCACCCATACAATCCCTTTGTTTTTACTGCAGTGGTACTCTGTATCTAAGACTTTAGCACTACGTATTTGTTAATAGACTCTTCATGTATAGTTGGAATTGCTCATAAAATCCTGTTTTCCACAATCTGTATGGAGAAATAGAGAGTAACTAGGTTAACTGAAATTAAGGGAAAGCCATTTTAAGTCTTTCATAAAATTTTAAACAAGAAAGGATAAAGGGCTCAAACAACAGTGTTTTAATATGTCTGCTCTAAGTGCACTCTTGAAACCAGTTTGCGAGTCAGCTGTGAAAATGTGCAGTATGAAACATGTTTTCTGCTTTCACTTGAGGCAGCCAGCCTACTAATCTTCACCTCAAATATAGACATATACTGTGAAAAGAGCACAGCCTATGCACACTCTTACTCATCACAGCAGTCCTTATTTATTCCCCTGGGGCTTTTTCCTGCTACCACTACTGTCTATAGACTATTAGATTAGTAGAAGCAGAGCTAGATTCATCAGGCCCTACACTATTGTTTTGGGGAGCAAGAGGGTACAAGACGCTCTTTTACTTTCCCTTTGAAGCTTGTTTGTATTGTGTTTTAAGGGGCAAAGCTTGATGTCAAACCACCGTTTAAAATTTTATTGTGTCCACCCAAGCTGTGCTAAAATGGAAGGTAAGTAATCTGCCTCAGTCACAGTGTTGCTGTATTTTTAATATTCTCAGCACAGCAAAGGTGGTAGACAGACATCCGCTTTCAGATCCAATTGTGCTGACCAAAGAATCCACCATTTCTGTCTGCTTCACACTTCCCACCATCTGTTTAGCACTCCCCAGTTCTGCCAGCAGAAGGACATGGGAGAGTTTAAGCAGCCCGCTGCAGACAATGGCTGCTGGGAGGGCTCAATCCATTTCTAGCAGCCATCTGATTTGAAGGAAATTCTTTGTATCCCAGTGCTTATATATATATATATTTTTTTTTTTTCTTTTTTTAGCCGTGTCAGTTGGTCTTAAAGACAAAAAAAAGAGTCACCACCTCACCCTACCAAACTTGCAAGAACATGCCTTATGTTCTTATCCACTGCTACAACAATATTAAACCCAGGTATGTTGGTAAGTTGGTAGGTAAGTGCAGAGAGAGGGAGAGAGAGATTTTTTCATCCTGTAAAGGCTGTCTTAAAATAAAAGCCACCACACAATTACCCAAGCTATTGCATTTCCTCACACTGTGGACTTTTCTCTTAATCTGTATCTGAACATCCCAGAACAGGTTGGGGTGTGCAAAATTCTCTGTCTAGGAAACTTGTCCATTTTGTTCATCTCTGTCTTTAAATTTACTGAAGAATTAATTTTCCATTGCTTCTCAACAATACAGCAAAAGCAATAGGGAGAAAAGTGTTAACATTAAAGGGGTTCAAAGTAACTGCTGGAGATGCACACTGATTAGGTGTGTTGTGATGACTCTGGCATGAAAACCATTGATCTGACTGCTGGTTTTGTCCTGTTTTCATTCTTCATGACATATGTCATGCATGATTAGCACATTTTGTTTCAAGTTTCCTGGTCCCTTACTTTATCTCCTTCCTTGTACGGACATAGTAGTTATGAGAAGATATTTACCATCCATACCTTCACCCTCCAAGGAGAACACATCAGGAACAGCTTTCAAAGGCGTACAACATCAAACAGTATATTAGAAAGCTCACTCAAAATTGTTTGTTGATAATTTTACTCTTTTGAGATTTTTCTTTGACAGACTGTTTTTGATGGACACCTTCCAGACAGCTCTGCAGCATCTAAACTGAACTGAACATTCTGCTGCATAAAATGAAAACCACAATCAACAGCACTGGGACATCCCAGCAGCCTAGCAGATCAAGGAATTCTTTCTTAAATTTTAGCAGCCTTCTGAGTCCAGAGCCACACTTTTCTTTTCTAAGGATATCTGTAATGTTGATATGCATTTAGCTCCAAGCATTCAGTCAGTGCACAAACCCTGTTCTTGCCAGTGAAGAGACATCTGAAGCAACATTTTCTGCAAAAACATAATTAATGCAAAGTTATTGAAAGGCTTGTTCAGAAATGGTAGTATTAACCACAATAAATTTTAAGTACATATCTTTTTTTCTTAAAAAAGACAAAGTTCACACATAAGCTGACCCCCACACATTATTATGATTCTCAGTTCTGTGTTTTTGTTTTAATTATTATTTAAATGTGATTTGGTTTTTGTTTGGTTTTTTTATTTTTAATCACAGTATCAGACCTGACTGGGATAAGTGTGCTGAAAGTTTATTTTGTCTAACACACCAGCTAACTTCTCAATTAGATAAAGACCTAAGAAAACTCCTCTGTTGGAGAAGATGGCAATCAAATGTGGAAATCTTCACTGCATAGAGCACCCTGGGGTTTGTTAAATATCTGCAGATCTGCATGTTGTAAGTGACAATGTTTATTCTTGCAAGTGAATTCCAAGATAGCCTGGCTTCCTTGGGATTTAATCTCAGGGGTTTTTTTGTTTCTCTGATTAGTTGGAAACTGTAGCAGGTCACCCTGGCTCTTTGAAGAATGAAGGGTCTCATTCCAGGGTGAGGCCCAACGAATTTGTGAATGAATGAAAAGTTAATTGAGGAAAAGGGTAGAACATACTTCAGTCATAGTTAATTTAAGCAAAGCTGATAAGTTAGTAAATAGAAACACCAGTGTATTCTTTCAAGTAGAATTTTTGCTCTTACTGCTATCTTAGGTGCTGTTTCTCTGGCCCTTTTAAAGATTGGTGCTTGTCGTAGACACTTTATTATCTAATCTTCTGCCCAAGGAGAGATTCTGTAGTGTTGAGTAATTACAAATAGATTGAGCTCTGTTAGAAAGTACATTTACAAAAATAAAAGGATAGCTTATGCCCTATAAATTTTGTGAGTTTTTTACATTATCTTCTTAGAATATATACATATATATTTTACAAACAAACATTATGGAAAATAACATGAATGTCAGTTTTTTAGGAAGGTGAATGAAACTGTTGAATCTTTCTGGATTTTTATTGTACTCAAAATGTCTTTTGTAACAACACTTCAGGATTTTAGTAAGACAGAAGAATGTAATAATTGATTAACAAAAGGCATCTATTAAATTTAAAACTGTTACATTAAAGCTAAAAACTAAATGCAGAAGACTCATATGCAGGCAAATGAAAGACACTCTTACTTCATGTGTAGAGAAATGGAAGAGAAAGCTGTATTTTGCTAGATGAAAGCTGCTTAAAGAAAAAGCGTAACTGTGACCTATGCAATGAAGAAAGGAGAGTGGTAAAAACCAGCAAGGGCCACAGGAAGCAGCTTTTAAAGCTTCTATGGCAATAATTTTTATAAGTCAGAGAAGTCACACCAAACAGCTGGAGATGGAGTCAAACATTTCCTCAGTTTTACATATGCTTTGGAGTTTGGCAGAGCTTGCCACCCACACATCTCAGAGCACCCTGCCATCGCTAATGAATTTAGTCTCCTACAGTCCTCAGAGGTAAGTGTTATTCTCACTCGGTAGATAAGGAAAATGGAGAAGAAAAAGGTTAAACAATTTGTCATATGTCACACAAGAAGTCTGCAAAAGAGTTAAAAGTAAAAGACAGCTTCCATAAAGACAGAACAACTTTGGGCTGTTGTATGGTTGTACTGGCAAACCTCAAGGGGGAATGTGCTTAAGCTCAGCTATGGGTGCCAGAAGCTGAGGAACGGATGGTCTTTCATTAGCTACACTCACATTTTCCAGACCAGGCTTCAGGAGGGCTGAGATCCCACTTTCAGGTGCTGCCACTACTTTGCAGAGTGACTCTCCCTGCACATCAGCTGCCTGCCCAAGGTGGGGACCATGACACAGATCTACACAAAGCATTTGGACATATGGAAAAGCAAGAGGTGTTAACTCCTTAGACATAATTCTTGACAGAAAAAGACATCCTTTTGGTTAGTACCAAAACTCTGTGAATTCATTTGATTTTATTTCAGGTCTAGATTATTCTCATTGAACTCCAAAAAATCATAAAAGAAAGAAGGATGAGACTCCAGTTCATAGATGTCCAATGTACATTTTTTTTTCAGGTTTCTGATGGAACCCTACAAGAGCCCACAACTCCTTCTCACTTCCCATCTCTAGCAAAACAAATGAGTGCAATTCAAATGTGGTCTTTCTGTTTCCCCTGTGAAGAGCAGGTCCTGATGATGGGAGAGACTAGACATTGCCCTCCATTGCTTTATATTTGTACATATGCACAAGCTAATCTGCAACAGAATTTTATCTGGGGGTCCCCTCAAGCTAAAAACATTACAGCTGCCACTGCTTTTACTAAAAGAGGAGCCATTGCAAATCTAATTCCTAACATGTGACAGTGTTTAATGTGACAGGTACAGACCCACTGCTTATCTATACACAACAGCTACACGACAAGTAATGAAAATCTAATTTAATTAATGTGTAATCATATAATAACACTTGCAATGTGATCTAAAGATGTCTACACTGTCAAAATTGGATTCAGGGACAAGAAAACAGGCCAGGGGTCCCAAGTCTAGTTAGGCAAGAGTTCATGACATGCAAAGCTCAGGAGGAGGAGGGAAAAACCTGTGCCTTAGTCTCTGCTTGGCTCCATCCAACATCTAAGGCACTGAATCTCCAACTGCAACTTACCACAAATATAAATGACTAAAAACCTCCCTCACACCCTATTTACTAACTTAACCAGTTTAATATTTGTGCTTAAAGAATGCTAGACACAGAAGACATTGTCTGTGCTGTCAAAAGGGTTACAAACCAGCTACTTTGCTGCCCTGTAGCTCAGCTGAAGCAGGTATTTGTCTTACAAAAATAGAAACAAGAGTTGTACTCTTTCTGCTCATACCAGGACATCATTATCAGCAAAATAAACAACTGATTAAACGAGAAACTAAAGTTTTAGTTGAAGGGGCAACTTCTAGCAGTTTTAGGTCATGTTCTGTTTCAGTAATTGTGGTCAGTCCTACGCATAGCTACAACTAACTAGCATGCTTTCAATCATTTTTCACCATGGATATAAAGTACAAAGGTTTGTTTAAAAATATGCTGATTAAAACAGGAGTAAGACTATTTCAGAAATCTTTTCAAAATTGCATACATGGTTTCAGATCAAATAAAAAAGGCAACTCAGAGTTGCATGATGCAGTGTTTTGGTTTTTAGCCCCTGACTCCAGAATGCAACACAATACACGTCTTGACTATGATGCTTGTTGCTGCCTGTGCTCTGAGGATGCAGATGCCTCCTTGAGGACCCCGTGTAGGACATCAGCCCAGGTGGGAGCTGCCCAAGGCCAGCACAGTGCTCTGTAATCTTGGGGAGGCTGCTCTCCCCTCACACTTCCCTTCATCTGCAGGCCTCAGCTTCTCTCCAGGAGGCTGCTTACTAAGCTGTGGGGCCAATATGCTGCCCTGTTCTGGTTAATAAAGTAGAGATTAGATCATTTACCCAGACTGGGAGAGTTAGATGTAGTCCTTTCCTTACTGTGATGGGGCATATGCCCACCCCCTGACACCCAAACTCTAGCCTAGTCAAGATCAGGAGTCACCAGAGAAAGACTTTGGCTTCCTCACTGAGGGGTAAAGAGTCCTGTTTACCAAATGCGACCAGCCCTGTCTATAGGTTATCCCCTTGCCAGTCAATGGAAAGCAAGTAAACACCTCTAGACATGGGGACCAGAATATGGTGCTCTTCTGTCTCAAGCCCATAAGACTTTTATACCTTCTCCTTCCTTTGCTGTGGCTACAAATGGCTTTTGTGAGAAGCCTGGTCCAGCAGGCATGCAGTAGGTGTGTGCCAGCCAGGCAGAGTCCTCCTGAGGAGAAGCTGCTTTGATTTACCTTTTGGCTGTGTGGCTGGAACCCCATACATCTCCACAGATGTCAGTGTGGAGGGACATCACTGCAGCCCAGACCAGGCACAGGTTGAGTAGCTTGCAGCAGCAGTCCTGCTGCCTCCCCTTCCCACTGCCCCCTCTTTGGCCCCCAGTGGCTCAAAGTGAGAAACTCAGAAAACCCAGATCCTTAGAGTGGAATACAAAACACATGGAGGAAAGAAGCTGCACTCATGTCTGCCACTGCTTTTTGCTCTTCTTTTGAAAAGAGGGAATCTTTGGAGGTTTTGTTACTTTCCCTTCTTTCTTTCTCCTCCTCTGCTTTTAAAGGTTTAATCTTTGTTTCCAGACCTTCTCTGCTAGCTGCTGCATTTGTGTTTTTTTCTCTATAACCAGAGAGAACCTTTAATTTACAAGAACTCATTTCCCTCCTTTTCTGTTTCCCTTCTAAACTGCCTTCGTCCCCAGCAACACATTTTCTCCTCTGACAAATTTGTTCTGTGGCAAGGAGTGCTGCTTACCGTGGGTTCTAACAGCTCTCCTCCTCTCCAGCAAGGCAGCAAGAGCGAGGGGCACACAAGAAAAGGACAGATCAATCCCTGTGTGCAGAATTCAGAGACCCCACAAAGCAGCCAGCTCAATTTAAACTTTGACCTTTTCCCTCTCTCTGCTGTGATACACAACAAGAATTTACCAAACCCAAGCTTGTGAAATAACAGCCCTTTTTTGTTTTGTTTTGTGAGGTGTTTTTTGTGTTTTGTTATGTTTTTGGTTTTGTTTGTTTTTACAGATGATGATGCTGTGGCAGAGGAAAAGTCACTCTTTTTGATCTTTTTGTAACACCAGCAAATTCCTCCACATTACCAGTTTAGCTACAGGTGTGAAAAATGTTTACAGGGTTCTACTTAAAATTAAATAAAAATAAAATAAAAATAAGTGACTGTCTCCTTCCACCCTCAAAATCAATAAACCATACCTTCCATTAATTCTTCTTTTAAAAGTTTTCTTCTCTTAGGTATAGCAAATTATAATCCCACCTGGTGAATATGCTTTTATTTATACCTACCATTTGGGGTTTTAATTACAGATTCAGTGCTTAACAAAATTGTATTTTAAATTAATTGAGTTCTCTAATTATTTACATTTATTTTATTTTTTAGGTCTTTTAAAAGTCAACAGGATAAGTCTTTTACATCTCTCAGTCAGTTAAGGAAAACAAATGCCATTCCTACTCGATGTTCTTTAAGCTTCAGTGATTTTGTTATTTTAACATCTCTTACATGTAAAGAACTTTTCAAGATGTCAATTCTCCCACCAATAAACTTAATTAAAATGTACATTTAAATGAAAGAGATAATTAATTCACACCATTCCATTTGCTTATTACTTAACAGTCAGGGTGTATTAAAAGCTCAGACCTGTGAAAAGAAAACACAGAGAAAGAGGCACAAATAAAACAATCTGCATCAAAATATCATTTTCTGTCACCATTTTCCTATGTTCCTATAATAAAACTGTCAACTGCATGAAGTTATTTTCTGCTTTTTATGAGCATGGATTATCCTCACTTTCCAGTGAATTAATTTCACTGACACTGTAAATTTTTGTTTGTGCTCGTTTTTCTTTATAATTTTAGAAGTCATGATAGTTATGGTTATTGCTGTATTTAAACACACACCCCCTACACATACCCCTGAACTGCCGCCTGGACTATCAGTAACTTTTTCCAGTTAAATCTCTGTAACAAGTCAGTGTTTCCTTTGTTTGAAAGGTGACATACAGAACTACTCACTTCCAAATAGGAATAATATCCCTTTCACGTTTTATTATTGTTAGTTTCTAAAAAAAAAAAAAAAAAATTAAAAAAAAAATCTAAGCCACTTGGGATTTTGCATGGAATGTGTTTTGTTTCAAGGCAAATAAATAATGTTTGTGGAAAGTCTGATAATTAGCAAACCATTCTTTTCTTGTGCAGAGGGCTTTATTGGTTGGGGCACAAACTCCCTCCAGTAAAGCTGAGCAGAGCTGGCCTTTCGCTGTCTGGCTGACTAATTCCTACACATCTACTATCACCAAAAGAAAGGCAGAGAAACAAAGTTGGTTTTGTCGGCAGCTCTGGTCCCCCTTCACGCTGCCCGGAGGTGCCTCATCAATGCGGGTGGGCACGGTGCTGCCTGCCCAACTCCCGGCTTCCCCCTGGGCACTCACAGGGCACACAGCGGTTTCCTCCCCGGCTCCCCAAAGGAAATGAAGAGCTTTCAAGACTGGAGTCATGCCCTGTGTCTCTGACGAAGCCTCAGTAGCAGCCTTCCCAGCCTTGCAGATGGGGGAAGCAAGCCCCAGAAGGTGTGAAAAAATAAAAAGGGGGGGAGGCAAATCATCACTTTTGGCCAGAGCATCATGGAGCAGCAGAAGTTGTTGCTTTAGGGTTAGGCAGGTTGATTGCTTTCATTTAAGAGAGAGGTTTGTGCAGCCCACATGGGAGAGTAATGATGGGTGATGAGAAATCCCAGCTTTTGGAGATCTCTCCCTTCACCCCTAAAGGCAATCAGATAACCCCTCCCCAGATAAGCTTTCCAGGGAAGGGCAGGGCAGATTCCTGAAAAGTGTGGGTAATGGCCAAAACATTTACCTAAAGCCTCCTTTATGAAACTGTTAGGAAGTTGTGAGAAGTAGCCAGGCTGAAGAGCCTTTGTGGTACACACTGTCTTTGGCAGTGTGAACACAGTTGATCTGTTCTTGATTGCATGACTGGTTAGGAAATTTTGACTGCAAAGACTCAGTGTGACTGTTGAGGGGAAAAAAAAAAAAAAAAAAAAAAAAGAGTAAAGTACAACGGATATTTTGGGCATAATAGCTAGTCATTCTGGACACTAAGGAAATACCCACATAGACATTACAAAACATTACATATATGGAGATGCTATGATAGCTCATACTGTCATACTGTCTCATAGTTTCCTTTAGAAAGTTCTATTTTCAAGGATTTCATCATTCACACATAAGCATTTACTCTGGGGCAAAAGTAGACAATACAGTATCCCTTGAAAAAGGGGATGAGAGTTGTAAAAAAGCTACTACCCAAACCAAGTAGTCTGATGCAAAGATAGCATTTTATCAGTAAAAGTTCTAAAAAAAAAAAAAAAAAGTCACCAGTAGAGTAACACAGTTGCTTCCTGCATCCATACTTTCAGTGGCAACCAGTATATTGTATTCCTTTGATATTCCACCTCCCACGTGGGATTTTGAAAGTGTTACAACATTATTTCAGAGTTTCTGTCAGGTAAAGCATAAATTATTCCCATTTGACACATGAGGAAACCAAAGGCCAGAGAGGTTCAGCTTGATAAAGAAACTAATGGCATAAGATCACACAGGTCCCAGTGTCACTAATTCTCTAACTTCTTTCTTCCAAACATCACCTCTTTCATCGGGTACAGATAAGTGTCTCCTTGCCTTTGCATCAGAAAAACAAACAAACACAATAAACAAAACAAAACAAACAAACACATCAATAAAAGCAAACAAACAAACAAAACCCACAACCAAATTCCTTTGATTTTCAGCGTGATTTAGAAATGTACTGCAATAAATACACGCTATATCACCTTTGAGACCGCTGTCCTCAAGGTTTTTGTTTCTGCAGTAAATGATTGACCATAGCAAAAACAGGTGCATTGTCACCCTAGAACATTCATTTGATCTTGAAAGTGGACAATGTATTAGAGGTGCCAAAGCTTTGCAAATTACAAAGTGTAAGGTGGTATCTGTCCTGGGAGGAGCTTTCCTACATTTATCTAAGTGGAAACACCCTTCCACTTAGCACTGGTTGTCAGTACTGAATGTCTTAAGATAGAACAATTCACTAAAAATTAAACAAAACCAAATTCAACACAACCTTTCCACTCTGGGTGATTTCTTTTAAGTCATTAGGACAGAATACTGTCACCTCTTCAAGCTTTTCTTTCCACAATATAGAAAGGGAACTTGTGCTCCCTGGTTCCTGCATATAAACATATCAATGGGCTCCAGGAGCTGGAACTTCAGAAAAAATACTGAAGTACTGGAGATGGGCAAATACTAAACACCATAGTTTCACTTCTGATGGGCTTGCAACCCCAGATGCTACTGTAAAAAAATTTAATTTCTGTCAAGCTTGTGACCCTACTTGTAACTTCTGTGACCCCACTTCTGGTCATGACTTTTACTTTGGGAACTGCTGCTGGAGATACCAAATTGTTAATATCAAACACTATTCTCAAAGCTGCTAACTACCCCTCTGTCAAATGAAAACATCAGAAGCCAGACTCCAAGAAAGCCAAGGTGGAAAATTTTTAAATATGGTAATTTAGAGCCTTTTCTTTAAGCCTATCTGTCTGTTTTAATGCCTCCTCCCCTTCTGCAGGATACCTGCATGACAATTACAGCCCTACCACCCTCCACAAATTTATACTGAATTTAAAGTAACGGTGACCTCCTCTGGGAAAGCTCTTGTAAAAAAGAAATGCAACACAGAAATCCTGTGCTATCTGATACTGTTGAGAACTCACAGATTTTCTTTAATGTAGAAATACCCGGTGATTGATGCTGGTCCAGACCAGACCAGACCTTCCCCTTACTTCAGCTGAACCTGCAGTGACTCCCTTTGCCAGGAAGCTCTGTCCATGAAGCAACCAGAAACTGCTGGGAACAGAGCATAAGGTTGGAAAGGTGGCTGCTCTGGCTCCCACATCCAAAATTTGGCTGTTTAGTTCCCATATCTTTCCAAACAGCCAACCATGCATTATACCTGTAGAGAACCTTTTGTCCCCAGTTTTCTAGGGCATTACCACAGTCAAAACTGGGCTAGTATACCATTTTGTGGAAGCAAAGAAAAAGGGAGACAGAGAGACAACTGGTTTCCACAAGAGAAGAAAGGTCTGTCTCTGTAGGAGCAGAGGTCAGGCTATTCCTGGTTTCTCTCTCTCCCTGAGCACTGGCAGAGGCAGTGGTGCAGCATGGCAGGAGCTTGCGAGCATCCCAGGAAGCAATCCCACCAGCCTTGTGGGCAGGCTGCTGCTGATTAGAGCCAGAATCGTCTTGACTTGCCAGCTGCTAACACTACAGCTTGTCTGAGTGGCATGTGGCCTTCAGGGCTTCTTTATGATGCATAAAGAAACCCCCAAATTATATTTTTCTTCTAGTATTAGAAATTCAGCTGTCCTTTGGCATGGAAATCTCCCTGGCAACTGGGGAGCAAGGGGAAGCAATGACATTAGAAGAGCCAAGATAGTGAAAGCCGAGCAACACAGAACCATTAGCAGAGTTGCCAGCTCTAATGATTTTCCTTATAGACTGGAGGACTTCAGACCCCCTTGAGGTTTCAGAGGGAAAATGTGGGTCTGTAGGATGTGTTCCCCTAACTTGTTCCCTTTGTCCCACCTGCCTCCTTGGGAAAGGGTCACCCATAGGTGCTCCAGCTGTATCCCTTTAAAGGACTAGGTGCCTCAGGGCTTTGCCTTCCAGCTGCCCTATTTTCCTGCTCACCACTTCAAAAGATAGGGGAGGCAGTAATAAGAGGCATATGATAAGAAGAGCTAAAGAAATTGTGGTAGCTGAGGTAGCTGCTCAATTAATGAATGCAATGAGGCTAAATTGTGTTTGGAGAAAGGAGAGGTGGATAATTAATTTTGGAGGCTACAGCAGTGAAGGAATTTTGTGCCTGAAAATTAACCCGTATTTATACAAGAGAGGAATGCATAATTATGTTTATGTAGAGAGGCTAGGAGAAGTTCCTGGGGATGTAGTGTGAATACTTGTAGTCCACTGTAACTGTGCCTGAGTTTCCAGATTTCTCTGTCAGTGCCATGGGTAAAGTCAGGAGTTGGAACTGTGGCTGTAGGATTCAGAAACTGGGGTAGAAATGGGTTATCCTTCCTGAAGGTTGTGGGACTATACACAGTGACACTGCCGTGGGATTTGGGGTGAGTGAAGGTGGGAGAAAAGCAGCAAGTGGCTTCTCTGTGGTAAAGTGAAGTTTCCTAATTATTTCTTATAATAGCATTGTGAAGGACTCTATTTAAGCAAGCAAACACAGTTCTGAGTCAAGAACCTAATTTGGAGTTGTAGATACAAGGCCTGATCACTACCTGATCCTTGTATTATAGTAAGTTCTCCTGACTTGCTGCATCTATCATGTTATAGCTGTTTCTTTGTTGTGCTGGTTAAATAAATATTTATGGAAAGGCAACAAATTAAATATGGAAGAAAAGTCTATGATAATGGTAACTCTTTGGCACAGATCATGTAAATAGAATTGTAAGTGCTGAAAAATCTCCCCCTGCCTTTCCCTGGCTATTTCACAGTTGCTCTGTATGTTAAAATGTTCCACACAGGGGTCAGCAGTAGTTAACCATAATGAGGTAATTACAAGGTACATTGAGTACAGATGTATGTTAAGGGACATACATTAAGGATGTAGACTGGTGCTATGGTGACAGCAAGTTCAAACCTTGTAGTAATGTCTGGGACATTGAATGCCTTTAATAGAACTTTTTTTTTTTTTTTAGTGGGCTTTATCAGCTTTGTTTTTGCTGACTGCTATATGTATTACCATGTGTATATTTATCCATGTGAGGTCGTGGATGTCAATCTAATGCTGCAAAACAGGCAATGGGTGATGGGTTTGTTTGTATTGTTTGGTCCAAGCATTCTTTGTAGATTTAAAATGACCCCATTGCTATTAAAATGAGAAAACATGTTTTTTGGTATCTTTGCATGTGTGGTTTTGAAAAGACACCTGCAGAATAGGTGAAGAGGAAGCAATAGGAAAGTCGGTCAACTGAAACAGTTGCATTGTCCACAGAGAAGAGAAACAATACATAAAAGCAATTTCAAATGAAGGCAAAACATATGTTTACATCATAAACACAGCACTCATAGATGTCTGAGTTACCTTAAGTGAGGTAGTAAGAGTTCTCTTGGCAGGAGGCACATAGCAGCTCAGCATGAGCTGTAAAACTTGTTCCAGGCTGGCTAAGGCACTACCTTGGGTGGTTAATCTGTGCTGAGCAATGGGCTACTGTGATATTACTTCTAGCAATACCTTAGATGGTAGTTCAGTACCAATCCCCAAGCTACCATGATGTACACCTCGCATCTCTGCAGCGCAAAGGCACTGAAGGCAAATTCTGAAACTTCTTTTGGAGAGAATGAGGAACCTCAGTGAACGTGAAGGACGTCAGTTTTTGAGCACTGAGGTGAAGCAGTTAAACTCTGGGATCTTGGGATGGTTTAGTATCAATCCGAAATCTCACTCCATAAGGATGTTGCATAATTTCATGAATATGTGCCTAATAATAAGATGTGATGATGAAAGAATAGCAGAAAAATCTCATGAGTATTTCTGTATTCAATGAGAGGTTTGAATAGTATGTAGTTATCAATACAAGAAGTCCGGGGTTTAGGAAGGACAGGAAAACTACTGAAGACCTTAACAAAAAATATCCTGTGCATTGAAAGAAGGTGCAGTAGAAAAAAAAATGTGTTAATGTTTAATTAAAAGACCACCACCAAGATGGAGGATGCATTTTGATTAAACTGGCACCATTAACTTAAGTATTATCCCAAGTGTATGCCTGACTTTACAACTTGATTACTTTAAATTATGCTATTTCCATCTTCGGTAAAATATGTATATAATACATATTGTATATTATACCTTACCGACAATGAAATCACTGTGGGAAGAATGAATCTTCATCTAAATCAACATAACAAAATGAATTTTGTGTACGACTTAGTTACCTATTGTGATAGACACAGACATAGGGGTGTATGCACATCCCATGGAGGTGCTGTTATTTTTGTATAAAAGCACACATTTAAAGTGGGACTCATTTACCTTGCTAATGTACTTATCAGCATGAAACTACTGGGTTTAATAAAACTTAGAAACATTACCAAATTAAACCTGCCTTAACATTTTATATTTTGAAACAGTCAAACAAAAACAACAACCCACAACCCACCCCAAAACAACAAACAACAAAAGAATAAAAGCAAACAGAGAAGTTCCCACCGTGTAAGGAGACTATTTTTACAACTAGAAGGGGCAGAAATATAGTTTCTTTGTAAATTGCATCTTTTTCCTCAAGCCAGCACCTAGTGCTCCAAGTGCTTGGGAAGCAGCACGTTGCAGAAAGGAGAGATGAGGAAGTCGCGTTTCCCGCAGGAGCGGTACACGGCGGTCGTGCCTGGTAAAATAGCTGTAAGCAGCAACTGAAGCGTTTTGCAGGACCGGAGCATTCCTAGTAATCGTTGCCCACCCGCCCGCACCGCTGCCTGCCCCTGGCTGCTTGTTGTGTTATTCACTTCCCGTCGACCTCGCTCCTTTCACGGAACACCTCAGGCGCTGCCGCGTTTCTGCCGCCGGGCCCTCGGTCAGACGCACTCCGCGCCCGGTGGCCGGGAGCGGGGCGCTCAGGACCGCAGCGCCTCGGCAGCCCGGCGCAGCCCGCCGGTTCTCTGCCTGGCCAGGGCAGTGGAAGCCGCGCCCGGAGCAGGCTGCGCCGGCGGGGCGCTGAGTCAGTGCTTCCTGCGTCAGCCGGCGGCGACACCACGGGTGCGGCCCGGGGGCTGGGGGTGTGCGGCGGACCGCCCCCGCGGAACAAGCCGCGGGCCGGACGGGGTCTTAGTCACTGTCCACGAAGTCGGGGGCGCGAGTGGCTTCCGACCCAGCCCCGTGCCCCAACCAGGGGCCAGGCGGGCGAAGGGGCGGCCTCCCCTTCGCCACCTGGGCGCGGGCCTGGTCCTCCCCCGGGCGGGTTTGTGTGTAACACCGCGGCCTCCCGGCCCGGGGCGGAATCCCCCAGCCCGGCGGGGGAGGGAGCGGCGAACCCTGTCCGGGTCTGCGGCGGTGGAAGGCAATCGATCTTGTTGAGGAGCTGGTGCGCAGCTAACACTTCCTACAGTAATTTGTGACCATGGCTATTGATTGTCCCCGTCCCCTTCGCTCACCGCCCCGACGCCGCGCAGTCTGGGGAGGAGGAGCCCGGCCGGGCGGGGAGGGGGAGGAAATCCCGCTTCGCAGCCGCCTTCCTTGGGGGTCCCTGCGCCGGGCCGCCCTTTCCCTTTTTCCTCCTTTTTTTTTTTTTTTTTTTTTTTTTTTCTCCTTTTTTTTTTTATGAATGGACTGGATGCCCGGTGACACATTAACCGCTTTTTCTTGTTCTTGGAAAAAGCCAGCGGGCGTGCGATAGGTTCAAACCGAGTTTCAGGAATGGGCTGGGGAGGGGGGGCAGAGCTGTCGTCGTGGTGTCCCCCCGCCCCACTCTGCGGCACAAGACTGTGCCCGTCGCCCCCTCCTCACCGTGGGCCAGGCCGGGCCGGCAGGTCCCGAACTGGGGGGGAGGGGGGGGTTGGGGAGCGCTCCCCTGAGGCTGGCGGTTGGGGCTCGGTAGCGGGAGGCTGCTTCTCCGGCGGGTGGCGGGCAGAGGGGGAGCAGACACAAAGGCTGGGGACCGGGAGGCCAGCTGGAGGAGCACCAGGGACGGGGCTCCCTCACGGAGCCCGAGGAGGGGGATCCCCGCGGGCTGAGGCAAGGTCTAGGACCTCTGGCCCTGGGCTGGAAGGAGCCGGCTCCGCTCGCCTCGGTAAGGCATTTACGATCTCTGTTTCGGCCTCTTTAACTCCTCCAGCGCTGTCACCCTCCTTCCCCTCCCGGTTTATAGAATGTCCCGGCGGTAGTGACACACAAACAGAAAGATGTTTACCAGATACAGAGGTAAAGGGTTTGTCCCGCTCCCGAGGGTAGCTTTGGCCGCTGCCCCGTCCCCAGCTGGGTGGGCTACCGGGCTGCGTGACACCGCCTGGCCGGTGCGGAGCCCCCAACGGAGCAGCAGCCCGGGAAGGAGCCGCTTGCTTTGCATCTGCACTAAACTTTGCCACCTACCCGAATTTTTAAATTTATCTGCGCTTTAAATGCGCGTCACCCCACTCCAAATACTCTGCACCGATTTTTTTCTCTTTTTTTCCCTTCTTTTAAGATCTAGACGGTGGCTAGTCGCCCCTTAGTCCCTTCCTTCTTAAACAACATGATTCATTTCTTATAACTTGCCACCCCCCCACCACTCCCCCACCGGCTTTCCTAGGCAAAGCGGAGAGCTTGGGGCGGGGGCTGTGTGTTTTCTGAATGGTGGCAAGGAGGAGCGTAGGGAAAGTGGTGATCTCTCGCTGCTGTCGGGCTGGCTGCCCCGATCGTGGGAAAGTGGCTGCACGTAAAGCAGCAGATTCTTTGTCCCTGTTGTTCTTCTGTAATCGATCTCACTTCAAGTCGAGGGGTGGAAAACTTCAAAGGCAGATCAGGCTGTTGGAGGTCGGGGCAAGAGCACAATCAGCTCGTAATGCACCCACTTTGCCTCCTCCCCCTCTTACTCCTCCTCCTTCAGGAGCGGGGGCTTGGATGGGGCAGGGGTGAGGGGAAGAGTCCTCCGATCTCTAAAGTACATCCAATCAATAAATAAAATGCAGACTTTATGGAAAGAGTGAGAGGGAGGGAAAAGAGTTGAGGGTGTTAATGCACCCAAGTCAAACACGCAGGCTCCTGACTGCACTTTTTCTGTCTCTCCTCTTGTCTAAATAGTTTCATTATATATGGAGTAGTAGTTCCCTTGTCGCGCCGCCTTTTTTTTTTTTTTCCCCTCCCTCCCTAGGTCAATTTTAGGACTGTACAGCTTACACTATAAGTATAGGAGAAAAAAATAGCTGCTTGGCACCAGCTGGGGGTTGTCCTTCGTAGAGGGTAGTACAAAGCAATCGACTATGGCATGCAGTTCTAGCGGAGGGAGGGAGCGGGGAGCACGGAGGATGCTAAGACAATACATAACCAGGCTGTGGACATCTGCTATTCGGAGCCAGCTGTGGTTGGCACTTCTCTTATATCTGCCAACACGTGAAAGCTACATCTAGGAAGGCATGTATCCAAAGTCATGGAAATGTGTTCTTGCACTGGAGTACGTTGCATTAGAAGACCATTTTGATAGAGTTGAGTAGAAAAAACATGTAACGTTTTGTTGATGGTGGTTCATGACATTTTCTAAATAAAGTGTTTGAGATAAGATGTCAGAAAACTGCACACAATCAGCTCCTGATCCAGCTCCCAACCTGCCTATTGTGAAACCTTGAACTTTTAGTACTAAAAGAAAGTTGAATTTAACCTTATGTGGTCAATTGTGTTCTTTATACTCCTCACTGGTGTGCTTTGATTAAACATTTAAATATGCTTTGATTGTATCATACTTTTTTTTTTTTTTTAATTACTGAATTTGGTAACTGTTTAGTAGAGTTTAGGTTCCTTCCCCTGCCCAGTTTGTGCCCATCTAGCAGTAAAGAAACAAAAAAGAAACTGCTACACAGGCCTACCTCTGAACCTATTTTGGAATTCCCTTGCCATAAAATACCCCTGGTAGCACATAGCAAGCATGCAGCTAAAGCAAGCTATTTTGAATGCTGGATCGTTCCAGCAACTATAATTTAGGGTAGTCCTGTGTCTGCTGTAACTTGTGACAGGAACTTGATTACGCTCAGGCAGAGGAGAGGTGAAAAGATAACTGCAAGTCAGTTAGGTATCTTTAGTACCTGAGGTGTCAGATGTATTATGCTAAAGAGAGGGCTTTAGCCTTTCTTGGAGTTTTTGAGAAAAGTATTATTTTTATTCATAATAATATTCTATCATTCTCCACATACATAATAACCCTTCAAATATCTTTCAACTTGTGCAGTCAGCAGTAGTCAGCTTCAAGTGTTGCAACAGTAAAATGGCTACTTACTATGTGTAGTCACATAGTACAGGTGGAGCGTATGACAACACCCTGTGCTATGTTGGGACACTAAAAAGCCCATTACCATTCAGTTGATTGCAGCCTTCCAGTTATTCATCCTTTACATCATAATTTTCTGTCTGTTTTCTTTCCTAGAGTTAATTTTTCAGGAGCTATTTCAGAAGAAAAAAAAAAAAAAAAAAAAAAAAAAAAAAAAAAAAAAAAAAAAAAAAAAAAAAAAAAAAAAAACCCAAAAACAAAATATTTTTAAAAAA
>JANIJG010022173.1:0-14142 GCA_024611175.1 Megaceryle torquata | reverse complement strand
CTGGAACACCAGAAAACACTTTTTCATTGTGAGGGTGACTGTGCACTGGCACAGATTTCCCAGAGAGGGTGCAGAGTAACCCTTGGAGTTATATTCAAAAGCTGTCTGGACAGACATAGGCAAACAGCTCTAAGTGGGCCTGCATGATCAGAGGGCTGGACAAAGTGACCTCCAGATGTCCTTTCCAACCTCAACCATTTTGCAATTGTGATCTCTTCACCATCTGCAGTCCTTGTTTTCTGTGCCCAGTTTCTCCACCCTTCTTGGCCAGCTGCTTTTCTGCCCTCTTCTCTGCTCAAAGCCCCCCTCTGCCTTTCTGGGGGGAATTTAGCAGTGGGGAAGGTGGCTGATCCAGCAGTAGTGTCATGATGATGGAGAGAGGACAACTGTAGGCCCAACTTTTGGCAGAAACCTGATGCTCCTTGGTTTTTTTATCCCACAGTAACTGCTGGCCTGGAAGGACAGTGTCTTGGGAGAACCTCAGGGGGTGATAACAAGAGGGTTGACCAACCTGGGCCAGCATCAAGTAGAGGGGAAATTAGTCTTTCATGGGACCAGGTCAGAGACCTTTTTGCTCTACACACAGCATCCTTTGCCTCCTGTACATCCTCAGTAGGGGATGTGCTGGTAGCAAGCTCAGAGACATGGATGGGGAGCAACAAGTGGGAGCAGGCTGGCAAGGTTTCCCTCTGCATGGCTCTGCAAGTCTGACATGGTGCCCACAGCTTTAAAAGGATTTTGAAAAAATGGAGGATGTGCAGAATAATTACAAATGTGATTTGAAGGCTGAGGAAAACGCTTGCCAGGGACAGAATGAAAGAGTTCAGTCTTATCTCACCAAAAAGGGAGCCTGAGAGGTGATTTGATTATAAGCACTTCACAGAAGAAAAATACTTGGTGTGAAAGAGCTTTTTAACTTTGTTAATACAGGAGGCTGGAACCTGTAGTCGGGAAAAGTGTAAACAGGAAACACGGCACTGGGACATGCTACCTGAGAAGTGCCATCTGCTCTGCTTCTTTGCATCCTCTGCCCTGTCATAGAAGACACATCAGCTGTGAGACACTGGGCTTGTTACAGGAGAAATAGAATAATGGTATTTCTTATTTGGAGTTACACATGGGCCCTAGGTAAATGAATGGTCACTTCAGGCCTTAAAAGTCTATGAAAGTCCAGCTACAAGTGACAGACAGCACTGTTTAAGGAGGCATCACTGATGCCTGCAAGAAACATGGAGTTTCTCTTCCTGATCTCCCCATGTGACTGGATTGCAGCAGGAACAAGCCCAGGCATCCCAAATCTACAAGAAGCCACTGGTCTCACCTGGCACCTGGGGACAGACCCAGAAACGTCCACGTTTCCCAGGTTTGGGCACGCCTCTGCCCAAACCCACAACAGGCAGCACTACTACGTGGGATGGCTGCTGGCTTGGATAGGGTCACCCCTGGCTGTAGCAGCACCTCCCTTCTCTGTGAGGAGGGTGCAAGGAGAGATATCAAGAATATTCCCCCAAGCCCTCTTCCACACTGTGCTCTTTTCTCATTGCACTGTCCCTACTTCCCACACCAAAGCCCACCAGACTGCCAGTGCCTAATCGTGTCCCCTGGCTGCTCTGCTGGCTGGGGAGTGCAGCTGCAGCCTCTAATCCAACCAAGAGCAGAAGAGTGAGGCTGCTGAACAAGTCAAAGAGGACAGATATACAGGAGTATCAGAGCTACATGGGGAATCCAAACCCACCCTGCAGAAGCTGGGGCAGAAGCTGCGACCACTGAGGGAGGCATTAGCAGGTTAAGGACAAGTGCCTGTGGAGAGATAGGGCATGTGGGGAGAATCTGAGCAGTGTCAAAAGGAAGCCAAGGACCTGTATACTGGCGCAGAAGCTACCCTGTGTTTGCAGGATTTATTCCCCCACAGACACTGCTGGGCAGGAGCAGTGTCTATCTCCCCAGAATATGCAGAGGCCAAGAAGAGGTTCAGGACCTGCTGTACATAAACCAAAATCTGAACACTGAACATTGTGTGCACTAGCAGTAAAGGCAGCTAGTACCATCCTACACTGTGTCAGAGGAACACAGCCAGTAGATCAGGGGGAGTGACTATCCCTTTATAGCAGTTAGTCCCCAAGAAGGAATAATGTGTGCGGTTTCTGCTCCGTTACAGAGATGGACAAACTAGCGGGAGTTCAGTAAAGGACCACCAAGGTACTTGGGGTTTGAAGCACTTGTCCTGTAAGGAGAGGCAGAGGGAGGGAGGCTTGTTCAGCTTGGAGAAGAGATGGTTTCAGGAGGGACCTCATAGCAATCTGTCAGTACCTACAAGGAATTTACTTGAGAAGACAGAGACGACTCTTACCAGTGGTGCTCAGTGAGAGGATGAGAAACAATGGGCATAAAAGACATGTTCAGACTAGATAAGGAAAAAACTCTTCCTCATGAGGACAGCCAAGCATTGAAGCAGGGGTCCAGAGATGCTTTGCAGTCTTCCACCTTGGAAGCTTTCAAGATCTGCCTGGATGAAGCCCTGAGCAACCTGGTCTGATCTCAGTTGATCCTGCCAGTGTACTGAACAGCTGAAGGTCCCTTCCCACCTTAATTATCCTGTGACCTCTAACTCTGCATAGGAGGAGAGGGAGTCTCTTTGCTCCAGACTCACTAGGCAGGTTGAGGTAAAATGTCAGCCACCTGCATCAGCTACAGGGTCCCCTTCCAACAGACACGTTGTTGCACCCCTCAACACCCTGACATTCAGGAGAGGTGAACACTTGCTTCCCCCTCCCATACTTTCAGAGTCCAAGAAGCTCCTGCTTGGTCAATGGCGATCCATCTCATCTTCTCACAGAGAGGTAGAATTCAAGGCTGCAAGCAAAGTGCTGTGCAGCACACAGTCTCCAACACCCAGCACGACCTCCACTTCATTCTCCCTGCGGAGTTCCACTGGAGACTTTCAACATCTGGAAACAAAGCAGCAGCACCAAAGGACAAGAGACGCAACAACTTCAAGCTCCCTTTATACAATGGATTCTGCCCACATGGCAGGTGGGTCTGCCTTGTGCGGGGTAGTGGAGGAGGTTCTGAAACACGAGGTTAGAGGAATTACTAGGCTGAGACCATGAGACTGGCTCTTAGCACATTCAGGATGATGTCTCCAATTAGTGCAATTACAGGGCTTGGCTGCATCCTCCTGCTTGTGATTTTCATTAACAATCGCATGGTCAATTCTGCTACTTTTCACTGGGCAAGCAGCCAGAAGCTGGCAGCAGCCTCTGCTCCTGGCAAGGTCCAGAGGGAGACCAGGCTGGTACCAAAGGCCCAGCTAGGCACTCAGATGCCCTGGCTCCTGGCAACAAGGGAACTGTTTAGGAGAAGGGAGGTGAGTGGCACAGGTACCTATCCCGTTGGAAGTGCACACTCCTCACGGGAAGCTTAACTGCACTCAGTGCAGCTGGTCCCTCAGCAGGAAATGCCATCACAAACACCACTGTTCTTCTACATCCCAGAGACAGATCAGTTTTGGCTACATCACCTTTCCTAATGCAGAGCAAGGCAAACAGTTCACCCTGCAAAATGACTCCCCAGGCAACTGCAGGCCACAGAACCTCTCAGGTTATCATGATTCCAGAAAAGTAAGCGACTTCCAAGTACAGGGTTCATACTAGAAGCAAAGGCTTTTTTCATCTTCCATGGGCTACAGAGACCCAAGGCTGTGAACATCAAAGCCTATGTACCTCAATAATGAAAAAAACCAAAACAAAACCAAAACCAAAAACCCAGAGCTTCAGTGCAGAAGTAGGGGTATAGAGCTGGGGCCAATTATTTGCCATTGCAAAGACTGAAGATGAATACAAGCCCTTTATGGCCACGGGCTGAGTAGTAACCAGCCTTCCAGCTGTCTGCACCCTGAGCTCCCCTTTCTCTGCCTCACAAGAAGCCATCCACAAACCACATAATACAAACTACAGATTCTCAGCTGAAACAAGAAATGAAGCCCTGTTGCCCTAAAGTGTTGCTGCTCTGCCCTGCTACTCCTGGGTGTTCTGGATCCAGGTTGCCTTTCCCACAGTAACCTTGCCGATGACACCTGGTTTGCTGGGCAGAGGGGTTTGCAGGCACACTTTCTCCTTGCTCTCGGGATGTTTGCCGTATTGAAATTTCAGCAGTAAGCCAAACATCTGTTCTTCAAATAAAGAAGTCTCCCAGGTGAATGGGTAGGGGGGCAAAAATCAGCACACATGTAACCACCTGGCCTTACAGACAAGAACAGAGTTTGTGGAAGGAATGCTGAGATTCATTCAGCTTTGCTTCCGCCGGTTAATTAATTCAAACGCCATCAATATTTAATCACAGCCCTCTATTTCCTGTGTATGGCTGTTTCAGTGAGAGCACGTGGGCCTGCACGGATGGGGCAAGGCCCGCACAACATGAACACACACGTGTTTGCTCGTGCGTCTATGCTGTTGTATGCACGTGCAGGTCCCCCCAGCATTGCAGTGCTCAGGAGTGGCTCCAGCACATTCAGCCTTCACACTCCTCCTTTGGGGAAGTGGGGCAGAACCAAGCTGTGCCACACAATGTTTGGCTGTACAGAAAACGACTTCTCCCATCCTCTAAAGTGGCTGCTGACTTGGGGCTCCTCAGAAAGCAGCCTGCACGACCAATAAACTTCATCACTCCTCTAAGAAGACCAAAGAGACTACACTGTGGCACAAACACAGGGACCTCTTAAAGGCAGGAGGCCTCATAACCCTATGCCTGCACACAGGGCTAGGTTCACTCAGTATTTCCAATTCCAGTCTCGCTGCATTGATCCAAGTCTGAAACACCTTCAACAAGAGGCCCTGACTACCTCTTCAGAAAGCCAAAGAGCTGCACAGCTACCCAGGGTTATCTCCAGAGACAAAAAGGATCTGCTGGCACTCCCACCTCCCAGTCCTCACTACCATCCCCTCTGTACTTCCATGCTGTCTCCTCGGTAGACTCCAACCCTACCTCTTCATTCCTAGAGTCTACACTTCACTACTAAAAACTTGTGCCTTCTCATTTTCTCACCTAGCACTCACCTAGGACACATCCCCTCAACCCTTGAGGCTTCTGAAGAGGGGAGACAGGGAATATGTGGATGGAAATGAGCCCCACACCATGTCCCAGTGGCCTTGCCTAGGAAGGAACACTAATTTTCTCAAAGAATCACAAAGCTTTTAGCCTTTCCTTCTTGCCAGTTCCTGCACGGAGCCTGCCAAAGCCTTTTTAATCTTTACACTAAACTTGCTGCTTGCACTAGATGAGTCTGCAAAATGAGGTAGACCTAACTGCAAGCAATCAAGATTTGCTCCAGGGCAGAGCTGGACTACTAAGACTTCTCAGGCTCTCAAGGAGTCAGAGTCCCAGGAGGGAATACTCAGGAGAGCATCACACCCTTTAAACAGAAGGTCATTCCTATCAGCTTCATGGTGGATTCACACAGGCTCTCCCAAAGTTCTCCATGCAGCCAGTGTTTCCACTTTGTTTCTAAAACGTTTCTTGCTGAGAGTGAGTACTAAAGCAGCCAAGAACAGAGTGCTCTGCCCTGCACCATATGGCACTCTCTACTACAAGTCCTCACCAGGTGAGCTTCAGAGCCAACATAGCTGAGGCCTGGGTGAAGCTCTGGAGTACAGAGAAGCCTGGCAGACACAGCAGTCAGTGAAAGTAAAAGCAGAGTGGAACAAGCAGTAGGGAAGGTAAAGTGACAGAAGAGCATTCATCACACTCTGTCCTTGTTTTTCCAAATGTAGGGAATGGAAGTGCTTCTGGAAGGCTCAGAGGTGCAACAAATAGGGGAAGAAAGCCAAGAAAGACAGCTCTGGCTAAGAGGAAGACTACACCTCACTGCTTTAAGTCAATCTTTGGTCATTTCCCCAAAGTACCAACACTGCTTCCCTATTTTGCCATCTCTATGCCTCACCTCTGCATCACTTTTAATCAGAGCCTTGAAATTTGTGATGGAGAACTGGTCTCAGGTCACTGAGGGGTGAGTTCCATTCACCATAAATTGCAGGATTTGCCCATCCATCATGGTGCTCCTGCCAGAACTGGAGGAGTGACAGCAGGGACACAGTGGATGCAGGTGAACAAAAGAAGAGCAAGGATATTTTGGACAAAAATAGCACTGCTGGCACAGCAGGTGTGGAGAGCATACACATTGCGCTTCCTCCCTTGCATAGTTTAGGCTCTCATCAGAAGCTGTTACAAAAGCAAGATAAACCCACAAATAGGTTACTTTAATTTCCCCCCTATGCTTCCCAGGCAACACCAAGCACTCAACAACAGTTTGGAGTGGAGAAGTCCCCTCTATTTGGTCAGTTAACGTCAGGAAGATGAAGAGACTTAAGCAGAGATGCTCACTGCTTAATGCGTGGTAACCCCAGTCAGGCACCTGCAGCAATGACATTTATACCCAACACTACACTGGTTTTGAAGGCAAACTTCTATGCTGGAGTTCTGAAAGCCCAGTGAATAAGCTGCATTGCCATTCCTAAATTACAAATCTACAGCTACCTGTGCACACATGGCTGGGAGTGCATGACAGCACCATGAAGGTAGAAGCACACAGATCTCAGCAGGATTGCTCCAGGTCAGAGAAGGCAATTTAGACACAGGACCGTTGCTCAGACAAACACGCTGATGCACAGATGCTAAAAGAACCCCCAGCTGCAGCAGAGACCTCAGCAGACCCTAAAAATTGGTCAAATTATATGGTTCCTGAATAGGACTCCAAGAAGATTCCCTCTTCAACCAAAGGGCAGGACCATGTCTTTAATAGATAGCTTTGCACATACGTTCAGCATTCATGCTTTGGTCACTTGTGGAAGGAGATGCTGAAGGGTGAATAATGTCTTCTCACCTCTATGTAGCATGCTGTGGCTAGTCTGTGAGCCTTCACCTCACAGAGACCTGACTCAAGGCTAATACACAGATGGACCTCTGCTTGTCATACAACTCTAGATCTAGTTGTTCAAAAGAAGATAAAGGAACAGAGACTCGGGGGGTAAATCATCTCCAAAGTGGCCTGAAGACTACTAACATTAGAAGACTCCCAGAGCTACCAGGGCTCAAGAAGAAATTGCATTTTCCAATTATGCTCATCCAGGAGCTTGTGTGTTCTCTCTCTCTGATGCATTAGCATGCAAATTTTCCAATGTCTCAAATGAGTTCTGAAGATGCCATGAAACAGCTGCCCCATCCCACCTTATTCTAGCAAGCATGACTGAACCTAGATCTTGTGACTATAACATTCTGGAACTTTGGCCATCAGGGGACATGCTACCCCAAATTATGTTACTTCATCTGTATGGTAGAAGTCGTTCTAGCATAAAACAGACCAAAAAGGAACTTTCAAATCAATAGAAAAGACACGTACACAATAAGTTAGTCTCCCCCAGGAATGCAGGAAAGTATAACTTGTTCAGGTTCCCTGTTGGGATATCTATCCCCAGATTTTTCAAACAGAACAGTTATTTAGAGTCTAAACGTACTTTGGATGTGCTGATTCTATCTCTTGGCCAGTTTCACAGGAACAGCTCGTCACTGCTAGTTCCTCACATGCTATCCTTTACAGCCTGAGCAGTCTATGAAGAGATGTTTGATGCAGACTACTGTCCATCCTTTCTACATTGTTCTTCCTGAGTATCTGCTACTGAACTCATCACCTACATCTAGCAATTAATCTGGTATCCAATACCGTTAATTGATAAATATACCCCACAAAAGCTAAAACATCCATAAATACACAGATCTAGTTGCTATTATTTTCCTTAAATCTTCTAGAATAGAGAGATCAGATCGTCAGTGTATGTTCTTTCTCCTTTCTTCTTATGAAAGGAATACAAAAACCAATCCTCAGGAATAAAAATACCCGAACAAAACGTTTTTACATTTTAATTATTTTAAAGCCCATCACAATTTAAAAATCTGACTCCAAGTGCAAAGAAAATGACCCAAAGTCCCTGCCTCTGCAAACTCTTAAGCACCACTCAACAGAGCAGAGTGATAAGGTAAGCAAAAGTTGGAACTGAGAGGCGGGAAGTAACAATGCAGTTTTTGGAACCCCTCAGAGCATCTGGTCTCCTGGGATTCCGAAGTCCTGTCATCTCTGCTCCATAAACCTGTGCAGAAGCATTCACCATGCTGAGCAGGAGTATTAAACACAACTATCAGTATCTGTGGGGGTAGCATAGCACCTTCATTTTACACACACTGCAGCAGAGGTAAGAGGGATATATGGAGCACAGCTAGCTGATCATCCATGTCATTTCCTGGGTCCAGGACACAGTAGGTGCTTGGTCAGAAACACACACATTTACACACAGTGTAATTAACATTTGATTTGTTTTGACACTGGGTCTGCTCTACTCTTGACATTCTGACTGAATTTTGGGACAAAGGCAGATTCCCAGGTAAAGCCTTCAGACCGGTGAAAGCACTATGCTACCAGAAGTCCTGCCAGACAAGACATGTTAAAGTGGTCCCCACAGGAGCTAATGGGTGCTTACAGGGAGCTAAGAAGCAATTTCCTTCCTACACTACTAAAAGAAGCCAGGACATAGAAAATCAATTGTTGGAGGGATGGAGGGAGAGAGGAGCGTCAAAAATATGGATCCTGCCTGTTCTGCATACAAGCAGACGTTGCAAAGTCAACTCTACCCCAGTGAGGTTCCTGCAAAGAAAACTGCACTGGGAAAAGTCATATAAAGACTGCAAAACAGCAATGCTTTCATAGAAGCAGAGGACCTTGTGGATTAGAGTCCTAGGCAGGAATCTTTGCAGGACCACCTTCAGTAAGTCCCAACTTGCCACTGAGTGAAAAAAACTTTCCATTCTAGCACTGTAGACTCATAAAAGCTGCAGAAGTACTTCAGCATGAGAAGGATTAGGGCCTCCTTGCGTGCTGCTCACAGAAGCACCCACAGAATATGCCTACCATGAACCACAAGATCACTACCTGGATTTATGAGACTGGAGAAAACGTGCTCCACTGAATCTCAAGGATAAAATAAGTATTAGTTATCAATATACTCTGCATAAGGGCTTTCTAAATACATGGAATAGGACAGAGATTCTCTCCCATTCTTGTCTGTATGAGAAGGAACTGTCTTCTTTCCAAGACAGATGAATGATGCCCACTCAGTCTCACAAGCAAACTGGACTGGCTACCTGTACTATATGCTGTGGCAAAATTACGAAGCAGTAAACACTTTTATGTTCTTACTCCCAGGTTTATGTTACCTTTATCTCCAAAAAGAACAAAATTTTACTGAACAAGGAAACAGACACCTACCTAGCCTCACTGGAAGAAAGCAGATGGCAACTTACCAGGGAAGGGTGCAGAACTAACTGCTTGTCCCAAAAGCTGTTCTGAGCATCTTTCCCTGGAATGACAGTACCATATTTGTTGCCAAAAGTTGCGTCTAGATCAGAAATGCTAGGTGTGGACACCAGATTCTAGGGCATCTCCTCTATTTTAAAGAGGAAACAAGACTGGAAACAATAGACTACAAGGCTCCACAGTTCACAAGCCCGTGCATTGGCACAATCAAATCTCACCTTCAAGCACTGTATGTGCTGCAAAACCTGGCCTGTGAACAAAGTCACCTTTCCTTTGGATTTACAGGGACCTGAACTCCCAGTCTGAGACTTACACAGTAGAATGATGCCTGAGGTTCAGCTCTAGGATAGTGGAAAGTGAAATGCAAAGAAGCAGCTGCAGTATTGCTGAACACAAATAACGTGCAGAGAGCATCACCATCCCCCATCAAGTACGGAGTATTAACCGCTTGGGGCGTACACCTATCAGTAGGGTAAACGGGGTGAATGCTGTTCGAAGCATCACAAGTCCAAGCTATTGGAAAAATCCAGCTAGGGTTAGACCAAGACATTCTCAGCTCCAGGCATCCCACTTGATGCACAAGTTCCCTCGGTACTCCAGTCTGGCCTGTAACTGTTGGTTCAGTAGCTTTATGTGAAGTAGTTGCACCACCTGCTGTCTGCTCTGAAGCAAGTTACCAGTGTCTATCAGAACATCATTAAAGATCATTATTATTAACAAAAGTTTTCTTCTTCAGAACCAGTTTTTTGCAGGACACGCTCTTGATTAAAGCCATCAAGAAAGATTTCATATCTGAAAACTATGAAGCAAGATCAACAGATGGACAGTCTAGTCAAAACAGTTCAGGTTCTCAAACAGAATATGAGAAGTTCACTTTAACACCCGGCTCCTCTCAGGAGAAAGGATGCACTGTTACCCCTTTAGGAAGCTCTGTCAAATTATTTCCACTCCAAAAAAACTTAAAAAGATAGCACTGAACAAAACTTTCAGAGAGGCAGAAATTCTACCAGGCAAAAAACCAGCCACCTCCCCAACAGCACCTGTGGCTTAGCAGAAAGGAAAAATGACATCTTAAAATCCTGCACCATTCCCCTTTCCGTGCAAGACTGCAGCACTAACTGATCCAATCCAATGGGGCAAAGAGATAAGACTCCTACAAAAAGCCACAATACTAAAAGTCATCTTGGGATATGGTGTCTTGTTCATGCATGAAAGCAGACAAGTCAGTATGCTCCCCATAGTCCTACAGATCAAGGATCCTGTTCACAGGCAAGTATTTTGTGTGTCAGGCCTCAACAATATTTGGGTGTGCAATAGCAAGGTCAGTGTGGGTCTAAAAGGAATAGTTCAGAAGATAAATGATCTCTGCTTGATGAGGTGCACAATGTGCAGACAAAAGGCAATCAGAAAAACAGTTTATTTTAAAAACAAAATAACCTCCCTTCAAATGCCCACATACTTTCCAATAAGCTTATTGCTCAAGCTATATTTCCTGTGATACTGCTCTGTCCCCTTGGCCTGTAGGGCTGGAAGTACCGATGTATCCGTGTCTTTCCGACCAATATCAGTTAGCTAATGTTCAAATGGTCCCAAATACCAGCATTTAATTCTCCTTACTATGAACACAGAACATCAAGGTCACCAGGCACAAAGACTCCTTCACACTGGGATAAGTCTATGGATTTATATACAAGTCATCTGCTCCCATCAAGATAGGAGCTCCTTCCTACTTAGCAGAACCATAAAGAAAGTATGGGAAGGCATACCCATGTTCTCTTTTGAAGTCAAAGCCTAACCCAACATTAAAATCATCCCTGAACCACTTAGCCTGCAGTCCAGACATGTCCACACTCATTCTACAGCTCGTGGTCTACACTCTCAACATACAACCTCCTGGATTCCCTAATAGGCTTTTTATAACATTTCCCAGTCTCACCGTGCCATTCTACATCCGCTGAATGAGGGCTCATCTTCCAAATTCATTCCCCATGAAAAGGACATTGCCTGTTTCTTGTACAGCATCTCCAGATCCACACTGTAGAAGAACAGCAGGACTCTCACCAGACTCTGTCTCTCCTTTGGGTGGTCACAGACAGGTACTCTTGGACCCTCCTTCTAGAGAGTTATAAGGCAGGTTTGGTAAGAACTGAGCAGGGGACTTTGTGCTTCATGTTCAGTCAGTGTTGCTTTGGGGTTTCAACATCCTCTTCCTCACCACGTTCAGTATGGCGCAGCAGCAGCTCCAGGTCAGTGTCAGAGCTGCCCTCCTTGTGTAGCTTCAGTGCTTTCTCACCTGCATGCAGACAGCCCATTTAGTGACAAACTCTCTATAGTACCCATCAAACCCGGCGTTGCCAAGGAGCTCGAACTAGACACAGCTCCCAGTGAAGCTACGAGAATGCCTACAGAGAAACAGAAAGTGATTTAAAATAGAATCACCTTTGGAACTCACAGCTTTGAGAATAACATGAAGGGAGATTCCTGAGAGACAGACAGCAAAGCCCAGCCAGTTCAAGAGACTGAGGCGGTCACCCAGCAAACATGTGGCAAGGAATAAAATGCAGATTTCCTGTGGAAACAAAAAACACGACAAGAGGCAGGGCAGGACCCAAGGAGATATGCAGATATATCCCAATGAGATGTTTTACAGCTCAAGCCTAGATCAAGATGCCACCCTGCTAATTTTCATAAGCACATCCTTCCATGTGAGGGGAGTTCTATAATCAGCTTCTAGAAACAGAACAACCTGTTTTATCTGGGTTGTGGGATTTTAAGTCCTCTGACTGCATAGCTTGGCTACATGGGAATCCTGTGACTTCCAGAGCACACAAATTTCATGTCACCATTTAGCTCAAAAGTACATGTGCTGGATTCCTCAGAGGAGGGAGAATATACCAAATTCAGTTAAAGAGATAGTTCATGCCAGTGGTTTGTTCATATCTAGGTCTGATGCAAGAGCATGCCCTTCTTGCCTCACCTCCCTCCCACACCATCCATTGCTCATGAGACTCACAGGTTTTAGTCTAACCCAGATCCCACCAAACTCTGGACCTTAATGGTAATTTTTATAGAACAGCCACTAGACTCTGCCCCTTGGTATCGGGGAAGGGACTTCACTACAGAGACTGCAAGGCAAAGCATCAAGCTCCTGTGCAAGGAGAACAAAAATAGGATATGATATCTAAGGAAGTTCCCACCACACGAAGCCCATTAGGGGTGACTCAGTACTTGCCTTCTAGCATTAGCACAGGAACCATGTCTTACCTTAAAAATGCCAGCAATGGAGAGGGTGAGGCTAGATGTTCTGGAAACCAAGAGGAACTCAGAAAAGCCTAGACCAAAGGCAAGAATTCCACCCAAGAACAGCTTCCCTACCAGAGGGAACAGCATTCCTGCTTCATGGAAACGCAAGAACTTCTCTGATATGGACAAAGGCAGGCCTAGGAACAAGACAGTAAGCAACAGAGCACCTTTCCCAACTCCCAGGACTCCTCACAACAAGATGGGGGTGGGCTGCTCATATTCTAGTATCAGAAAGATGTGAAGCCAGTTCTTTACAGCCCATATTTCCACAAGTGTGGCAGGCTACTATTTCTATGCACTTTTTAATGTTCTGCCAGCATAAGGTACACCTGGGTCCTTATAATTCCAGGTCTCTAACCACTTTGTAAAGTTCACAGCTGTTCAATTATCTAAATGAATTATCTCAAACAGCAAACTACTAAGCAATCTCCCAAACCACTCTATAAAGCTATCCCTGCTTTCTCTAATTAACTTACGCACCCTCAAACACTGCAAAGAGTGGGAAGAGCCCCAGGAACATGAGCGGCTGCAGGTGAAACATGGTATCAATGGGGTTTTGGAGCCCTGAAAGAGGAGAATCAATAACAGACTGGGTAGCAACAAGCCAGAGAATAACAACATAGCTCCTAAAGCCTTCAACAGTACCATTCCTAGACACACACCTTATCTCTACTGCCCACACCTGTGCTGCTGCAGATGTCAAGCCACCTTCATTACCCATCAACAGATAACCCCTGTCCCTTACACAAGATGGCTTGTTTCTGCAGCAAGGGCTACCATCTCCTTATTGCCCTCCCCATTACCAGAACCACCACTCACTTCCTAACACCCTACATACCCAGTTCAGCCTTCTGCATAAGTATCTGTGTGAGAGTCCAGCGAAGACCCCCAAGGAAAGAGGCACACAGCACCAGCACAAACCCCTGTGTGTTGAATTGTGTGGACTTGTAGGTGAACATGAAGAGCCCCCCAGCGATGAGCAGAACAACCAGCAGCAATGCCACCCTCTGGATGAGAGCAAACACAAAGTCACTACAGACTCCTGGAGCTGAACAGAAACAGATATACCTCCTTTCTTCAGGCTCATCTACATAATTGCATTCTTCCTCTACTTATATTTTTCTTGTATGTTTACTGCCTATTTCCCTGGGCCTAACCTTCTCCATCCCTAAAGCACTGCATGGGACCCTTACCACTTCCTCCAGCTTGAAGAGCAGTGAAAAAAGCAGGATGAAGAGAATGGCAGAGGATTTGGTCATCGTGTAGCTGTAAGGACCAAAACACACTGTCAGTCTCTTCCCATGTAGTCACTCCCAGCAAAGTAGTTTTAGAAATTGTATAGAAACATAAAAACATAGAAACATAGAAACGTCTGGGTTGGAAGGGACCTCTAGAGGTCATCTAGTCCAACCCCCTGCTGAGAGCAGGGACATCCTCAACTACAGCAGGTTGCTCAGAGCTCCCTCAAGCCCTACCTTGAA
>JANIJG010022171.1:0-11812 GCA_024611175.1 Megaceryle torquata | reverse complement strand
AGGGCTTGCCTCCATTGTGGGTAACAGAGAGCTCATTATAAAAATTGGTATCAGGTGACTTTTTCTTGCCCATGTGCAGTTCCTTTTCTTGTACATGTGCACAAGCAATCACTGAGCTTAGTAAACATGACTAATGATAAAAGGTATCTAAATTATTTATTACATGTACCTCTCTGATTTATTTAGCTTTTTATGCTTGTAAAGCAAAATGGGGAGGGGAAAGAATTTATGGCAGTAGTTAGAGGGAGGAGGTTTTGGTGATGACAGGTGGCTTTTCTGTGGGCACCTCCCACTTTAAACAGGGAGTGCTCCTTTTCTGCGTGCTGGTGTTTTCTGTTCCTAAGTACAGGATGGATCCTTTCTCCATCAACAGCATTCAGGGGAGCTGTCAGACCACAGGGGGCATGGGGAGATTCCCCTTGTGACTGTTTTCCTGCTAATGATTTTACTTTCTCTGTGTTTGGTTGAAACTCTTCCTGCTCTGATGATGGAAAATTTAAGACCATGCAAACACCAGGGGTAATAATTGGCTTCAGTGTGATGGTGCTTGTTGACGAGCAGTTGTGGGATACTGAATTCTGCTCAGCTAAGCACATTACTCCCACTGCACTGCCCCTCCAGTGCCACACCACCCCAAGTCACTCTGCCCTGCAATCAAAAAGTCCTCCAGAAAGGGCTGTACATCCCCCAGAGGTTTTCCATTTTAAACAGATTTCTGAGATAGGCAGGAGGAATGGCTCACCAAGCTCACCAAAACATGGTGAGTCACCCACTGCATGTGCCCATGAGCAGTGGCCCTTCCTGCACTTAAAAACCACCAGTGATCTAGTGTCAGTCCTAGAAGGGGCCATGATAGTGAAGTGATGGTGTGTTTCTCACAGGCAGGAGATGCCGTTTCCCACCCCCACTGCAGAAACGTTGGTGCTGTTTCTGGGTGGGATCCCGGGTCATGCAGAATCCTCTCTGTCTGGGCAGGAAGATGGCTGGTCAAGCAAAAGGAAATCCTGTCTGGTGTCAAATCCACTCAGCTGGCCCTGCGCCTGGCCTGGCTGTCATGCCTGGAAAGGATCCTTCCTGGTCAGAGCACTAAGTGCACCAAAAAACCTGTCCCCCAAGAGGTGCTGCAGGTTCATACCTGAATGAACCTGGGAAATTGCTTCTCTTCCAGTGTTGCCTTGGAAAAAGTCTGTAGGAGTAAGTGGGAATCAATCTAAGACATTAAAAAAGAACAAAGTGCACTGAGTTGTGTATATGTTAAATAGACTTTAGCACCCTCAGAATTCCTATGATATGTTAACTGTCTTTCATTTAAGAGATCAGTCATGTCAAACTCTGTCTTCTATAGCTCTGAAGAAGGGATTGGCAATCCAACACAGCAGGGCTTCCCAAATACCTGTGTATAAAAGATTAGAGGATTAAAATAATTTTCAGTCATTTCCTTCAAGGACAGATTTCAAGATTTTCCTCATTTGTTGTTTACTTTGGTACTGCAAACCAGATATAGGAATCCAAAGGATTTCCTTAAATTGATGGATGTTAAGAACCTGGACTGACATTTGTCTTTAGTCAGTGGGATTTAGGCTATGACCATTCCCCTACTGCAGTTCCATGGTGCCCTAAGAGAAGACAGAGCAGCTAGAGAAGTCTAGGACTACCTGTCACAAAGCCACATTTTCTAGCAGGAAAACCTGTGTGGGCTTTGCTGCTGGTGCAGCAGGTGCTGTGGGCTCAGGCTGCAGTCCAAGGAAAGGCCTTAAACAAGGTGACATAGCCAGAGTGTGAATCACCTGCAGGGAGAAAAACTGTCATAAAATGTCAGACTTTAACAGACTTTATGTGAAACCCCTCTGGTTTATGCTGCAGCAATTGATCTTTCTGAACCCCTAAATGAAGGTGGGAGACAGCAGCCAGATGTGCTCCCTAGCCCACACTTCCTCTGCAAGTGAGCAATATCCCTCTGCCCTCAGGGATGGGGGGACACAAGCGGGACAAGAGTTGCAGGACTGCACCTGTGGTGCTCTCCCTAGATGATCCATGCAGTTTTTGGGCACACAGGCTGCATCAATCCCCTGCCACAGGGATTCCTTTTTCTCTGCTTTGCTGCTGCTGCTTGGCAGAGGACCAAACCACCAGCTTCTGTCTTCTATGATTGATGGATGAGGTTAATGCTGAAAGCATGCCACACCTTCAATCTGAAGTTTCCATTACTCAAGCAAACCACCTACACAGGTAACAATCTAGATGCCCCTTAAAAAAGAGAGAGAGCATGACAAGGGATGTGATGCAAGCACTGTGTATAGGGAATATCCCAAACACAGTGAGCACTGTGAGCACTGCTCTGGCCACCTCTCCATGGGTGGCTTGTTCTTGTGTGGATTTTATTTGTTAGCTTTTGAAATGATTGATGGTGAAGGTGCTCAGGTAGAGGGCTGCTGCTGCACCAGATCCTGGAACGTCTGGCTTCAAGAGGTTCAATGCTATTCTTTTAGTAGGCAGGATCAACAAACTTTCAGCTGATGATCGCAGCTTGCTAGAGGCCAGGGGGACACTGGGGTTCCTGGCCCCTGTGCCTGCATCCTGTGCCCTGTCTGACAGGCAGGAAGCTGGGCTGGTCATAGCTGAGGCATGTGAAGCTGTGCGAAGTCCTATCAAACTGAAAATAGTCAGGACAAAGGCACTATGCAAGAAGGAAACTGATGCCAGGAATTAGCAACTGATTAATTACTGACATCTTGTACATCCATGCTTCATCTGCAAAGGGGACATCTCCTATACTCTCCCTACAGATACTTCCTGTAAAACTATTGCTGTGTTTTCTGTAAAACTACTGTTGTGTTTTCCTCCTCGAGTAGGTTTTTTAAAAATTCCAAAGATATTTTGAGCATCTCACTGATGGAGCCCACTGTTAACTCTGAAACAACTGTAAGACTTCTTCCTGTCTCAAAAATTCACTGTCTGTTACCTACTAAGCAAGTGAAATACTCAGTATTCTCAATCCCCATGGGTTGGTTATATCAGTACTATAAAACCAAGATAAAATACAGACTTCAATGATTAGTAACAAACTGGTTTTCCTCTCTCCGAACAATACAGATCTGACAAACCAGGCTGCACAAGTCTACACTCTGGATTTTAGACTGATGAGAGAGAAATCTGATTGCATGTGTAAGTCTGACTTGAGTAGCAACCCCCCCCCCCAAAAAAAAAAAAATCAGAATTAAACACCATCCTGAGCTTCCCTTTCCTCAGATGGTCTCTATCAGGTGCAACTTGGCACAGCTTTGGGGAAAAGAACCTTCCCAGTCATTGTATGGAGAGACTGGGCTCATTCCTGGGAGTCACATTCGTGTCGTGTTTGGTTTGCTTCTGCTGGCTGCAGATATTAACCTTGCAATGGCAGGAAACCAGGCAGAGATAAACAAAAAGAGCCAAACTGACAGAGCCTGTGTGAGTTCAGAGTATTTACAGAACTTTCAACACAGAGGCTTTGAAATTACAAAAGAGCATCGTAACAGGAAGTCCTGTTGCTAAGTGACATTAATTGCCTTGTATAGAGCTCCAGGAAGAGAGGAGAGAAACCTCTTCCCCTACTTTCAAGTAAGAAATACTGCTGAGGAGTACCCATAACCCAGGCACCATAACTGCCTCTGAGTACATTGGAAATGTCTCAAGTGCTGTCCTGTCTGAGAGCAGCTTTCCATGACTGTATGGTATGGGGTGGCCACTGATGAGACTGTGTGGGCAGGTGAGAGCCACCTCTCCTCCTCTATCTGGTCATTTAGAGGGAGCTGAAATGCATCAGCAGGCTGCACCTCTAGTGAGGGTGGTTGAGAATTGTGAAAGAAACCCTAAACTGCCATGACAAGGAAAAAAAAAACCCAAAACATAGGTCTGGTTCAGCCAGTTGGCTTGGCAACTTGAAATGATGTCTCCACACAGCCTTGACTGCTTCAATTCACTTCTTAAGTTTATTTTTTCTTTCTCCCCCATTCATATTAACAAATTCTTATCTGCTCATTTTGCACTGAGGGTCTTTGACAAACACCCATGCAGCTGCAAGGTAATATCTTGTTCTGGTTATGACCGCATGCAGGAGGTAACAAGGTAAAATACATACTTCTCTAGTTGGGAATATGTTGATGCCCTAAATATATTTTGCCACAGGGTAAAACTTGTTCCTTTGCCCTCACCATGCTTCAGAGATACGGCTCTGAAGTTCTTACACTTGTAGTGATTTTGGCTTTCTTGCGAAGTGTGAATCCTTCATCAATCTGGTTTGCTGATGGGAGAACAAATCAACCTCGCTGCTGCAATTCAGGGTTTTGTTTTCAGTGCTGCTGCTGGGAGCCATGGCTGTGGTTGAGTGCAGATAATGAGCTGTTTCCATCAGATGGTTTTGAAGGCGGAAGTACTTTCTACTCAGCTGGACTAACAATGTGCAAAAGAGGCAAGTGGTCCTGCTTGTGCAGAGCAATTCCACAGTGGTCCTTGCTGGAGCTTTCCCTCCTTTGCCCACTGACCTTAGCAGATAACCAGTGACCTGGCGTCACAAGTCACTTGTTCCATCACATACTCACTCTAGATAGCCAACCTGCTCTAACATATGATTTTGCATGCATTATTTTTTATATACTGACTACCTAGTCACCATTTACAAAGGTATGTGCAAGAAGAAGAATTTGCCACATGTTTAGAAAGTTTGTGAGATCAGGGTCTGAGACAGGCTGAGAGACACCTCAGCCCCCTGAAATGAATAGCCTGGATGAATAGCCTACAGTACTGCCAGCGGTAACTCTTTGCAGGTTGGTCACTAGTCTTTTGAAAATATTTCACTCAGCAACTCAGTCTTCAGCAAGATTTCATTGCCATCAGAGAAGGCACATCAGAGCTTCACACAGTGGTTTGGTGTTAATTCTTTGCATATTGCTGTCCCTCCAAATATCAGTTGCTTGCATGGAAAAGCCATAAGCAATCAATACATTTATCTTCCTTTTTGCAACAGCTTTTAAAAAAAGCAGTGAAATGATCAAAAGACCCCAGTACCCCAGTGGTCTACACTCTCCAGAGGGTGGGAGAAGCTGAACAACAACTCCTCTATTTGGCCTGTAGTGGGGAAGGCTTGGGATGGCTAATCTCTCTAGCCTAAAAGAAAGGGAGTAGCTGTGGGTCATGCAGCTCATTCTTTCTCAGGAAACCATCCTCCCACAGGCAATGACGATGAAGTCTCACCAGGGTGGTGTTGACAGACAGTCAGTGCTTCCTCTGGCATCAGGGTCCATTGCCTAATCACACTTACCATCATTTATAGGCTTTTTTCCTCTTGGCGTAGATATAATTTCCTTGCTCTAAAGTAGCTTATTTTTATTTGCTGTTGACTGGTCAAAACAATTGACACTTTCCTCCACGTAACATCCTCCACAGCATCCTTAGGCTTTTAGTGCTGTGGCCCCCATCCCCTCTGCTGCATTGCTATGCTGCCTGTTTGGCTCCAGTGGCTGTTGGTCAGGGACATAATCTCCAGCTTCTGGAGACAAAACCATCTTTAAGGAAGTGTTCCCAGCAGGTGCATGAACTGTAATTTGTGAGGCTTCCCTGCTGATCCCAACTGCACTGCCCGAGGGCAAAGACATGTCTCTGTCAGTCTGCAGCTCACCATGGGAGGTTTATTTTCCTTAATCACATAAGAGTGGGTCTTAAAGAAACACAGGGGACTGGGTGCTGGCCCTGTATTTCAATAAACAAAGAGGTAGTGGCTCCTAAAGTTGTGCTGGTGTGACAGAAATAGCAGTGTCTTTCAATAAACTGCTGTTTGTGAGTGGCAAGCCTGCCCTGGCCAGGGTTTGCCAGGCCTGATTAGATGGCACAGGCTAGGGGGGACAGTAGCACTGTAAAAGGGTCTTTTTTAGGTAAGTGGAAATAACTTTTTAGAGAAGGAGTCTGGTAGGGTAAGCAATGGCAGAAAGTTAAATTCCTGTGATCCAGGTGAGATTTCTAGAATTTGCTTCCTGTAATATCCATTTATTTGGTTTTACCATTTGTTTCTTTCTGTTTTCAGCTTCCCGAGAAGCATGAACAGTTTGTATGTTGCCACTGGACTAAATCCTGTGTTATCTGGCGTGAAGGAGTCATGCCCAGCATTGTGGAGTGAGCAGGCACTTTGGGAGGTTCTTGTCCAGACGGAAAAGGACTGAGAAAAGGGGAAGGAGATGGAGTTTGTAACAGATTTAGTAGGTTACCTGTTGACAGAAGAAAATCGGGCCAGTTAATCCAGGGAGCCTTTATTTAAAGATGACTGCGTCTGGATTTTCATCTGACAGCTTTTTCCAAACTCTTTAATTTCTAGGTCACATTTCTAGTCTGCCATCAGCCCAGACCTCATCATGGCCAGTTGTATGGGATCTCTGTAGGGTACGCATCACCTGGGAGTGAGCTCCAGATCGCACGCCCATGTGTTGAGTGGGTGCTGTTTGCTAAGGCAACCCAGGATACCCTGAGCATTGTGAAGTAATGCAGAGCTCCCCTGATGTCCAAGGGCTAATTAATCTTCTTAGGATGTTTATGTGTTTGTACACAGTGCAGGTGAGTGCAGTTTCACCTGAGGAGATTGTTGCACCAGTGTTCAGTGATCTACATTGGTGACTTTTTTGAAATCTTGTGCAGTTTTTGAGATGTTTGTCTCTTAAACCTGAAAGTTTTTGTAATTTTGGAGATGATTCTAAGTGGTGGTAACAGTGTAAAACAAAAAAGTCATATCCTTGATGCTGAAATCCACTTTTTGTCTCCCCACACAGCCACCACACATCTCCGAACCTTACTATGAACTCCGAGCATGATCATGCGGTAACCGTATAAATATCAGTTATATGACAAAAGTCAGGTGCAATGTACCATTTCTGATGGCTTTACACAAAGACATTTTTCATTGTTTTTCTTCAGAACTGCCCATCAGAGTGAAACTCTGGGATGGATGAAACTAACAAAATCCCTATGTATGAGAACCAAAGCCACTGCTAGCACAGGATAGAAGGAGCAAATTGCCAATATTTTCCTACAGCTTTTCTGCCAGTTTATCGTTTTGCCCTACTTCTGCTGCTGTTTTCCACGAGATGGAGCTATACTAACACGGGTTTGGCAGCAGTCCCCGGGGAACAGTATGCTACTGCATATTTTGTTTTATTTCCGTGACAACATTTCTGAAGTGGGTAGGCTTTTATGACAAATCATCATCCAAACGAAAAAAAATACCCAACAGAAACTGTTGGAGCTCGCTGTGCATTTTGACAGGCTGCATCATCAAAAGGCTCCTTGCAAAAATTGTTCCCAGGGGATGCAGGTGTGTTCAGAACAGCTTTGCCTTACACTGGGGCAAGCTGGTGGAATGTATATCCAGACCCATTTCTCCAGAGTGCTTATTTTGCCATGTCTAAGGAATCTTCCAATGCCCTGTGTCCCTGTGGGCCACTCTGCATGTAGTCAGAGATGGCCCTTTGACACCCACCAGCCCTTGCCCACAGCCTTGGTCTGCTCACCTCAGCCTGCTGGGGCAACTACCTGCCTTTGTTGAGCTGTAGTGACCCCATCATGCAGCATTTTTGCCCTTTTTACTCTTTTTTTTAATATAGTTTTTTTTCTGTTTCCATGCTCTGCCTTCTCTGCACTGCAGCACCTGCTTGTTCCCTCTCCACTTTGCCCCCATCAGCCCCATTTCCCACTGAGTCACAATGAAGACAAAAAAAATGTGCAAATGCTGTTCTGTGATGGATGCCTGCAAAACTCATGGCATGGCCTGGCTGAAGACCTGTGGAGCCAAGCTTCTCCTGCCCCTATTGTTTAGTTATGTTTTCTCACTGCAGCCCCTACAAAACAGCAGCAGCTCAGGGAGAGGAAGTCTTTTCTGTAGGGAGTTTCTACAGGAGTTACCAAAATTAGTGTGAGGTTTAGGTGCAATATTTGTAATGCTTGAAAAGAGGGTATCGTGAAAACCTCTTCCTCACTGCTTGCGTTACAAGCTGTTTAGAGCTGGGCTGGCACTGTCACAAGAAGCTGGTGTTCATTTGCAGGCAGGAGATAAATAGTATATCTGTAACGAGCTGTTGCTGGCAACACACACCTGTCCCCCAGTGTTCAGCCATTCACGGAGCTGCTGGGCAGAGGCTTTCCTGTTGAGGAAGTGCCCAGCACTCAGAGCTGGTTCCTCCCCATGCCTGCCACAGCAGAGAGCCAGCTGCTGCTTCTCAGCCACATGGAGTCTGAAATCCCCACTGCTGCGGAACCTGGCTAAGTGGAAACCACAGCATGATAAATGAGCTATACAGGGCACGGGGGTGACATTGGCAGAGCTGGTAACAACTGCACCTGTCCAAATTCCCATGTGAAATCTTAATTTGAAAAGACCAGAGGGTAAATGTGTTTGGTGGTTGTTTCTTGGTTTTTAATAATATGGCTTATTTAGACATAGCTTTAAAGGCCTAATTTTCATTAAAATGTGGGTCTATTTGTGCATGCCTAGCATGTAGTTACCGTGCACCTCAAGTGTGTGCACTTGACTTGCTGGTCCATCTGGCTCAGATTTACACATGCAGGTGTCAATGTGGGTGCATAGACTTGCTATGAGCATGTCCAAATACAAATGGCCATTTGAAATCATCTAAGAAAGCATGCAATATGGAATTGACTGTGGGTGTTCAGGGGTGTAATTCTTGGAGTGGCAAAGTGTCCATATCTCTTTATTAATATCACCACTGTGCAAATTCCCCAATAGCAATTGGTGCAGGTCCCAAAGTTCCTGACTCTGCCTCTGGGAGGGCTGCCCAGATGCAGAGGAGGGAGGGAGAAGGCTGATTGTAGCACAGGGGAGCATGACATGGGCAATAAGGTTGTTCCAGGAGGAAGGGATGACTGAAAAATTGATGAGCCAAAGTAGATTATTTCCCTTGTGTGCAGGTGTCTGCTTTGGGCTGGCAGCCAAGCTGGAGCACAACAGGGATGGATCATCTTGCTTACCATGCTCCCTGGAAGCCCACTACCCAGACCCAGGGAGAGCTGAAAACACCTGGTGAGGGGTGCCTGCTCATGGCCACAAAATGTACACAGAGTGATAGGTGATTCTGCTCTATGTTTCTTCACCAGAAACAAAATGAGGCATGTGATGACTCCTTCTGAACATCAGTGACATAAATATTTATTCTTTTCTATGTGAGAAGAAAAGAAAAAAAAATAGCAAAAAGACCTAATAAACCACAGTATAAATATTACCGTTTGAAAGGTCTGGGCTAGGAATTGCTTGGACTTCCATGAGTTTCACATGGCAGTGGTGTGTGTGATTTAGGTTAGTGATTATTTGAGACAGGATGTGATTGGACCTTAGGTTCTGAAAGGACTACACTTACTTGTGGTCCTCTTCAGTTTTAACTTAATCTTTGAAAATATTAAAACTACAAATTAACACACCTTTGTTCCATAGCATAGGACAAACTTTGCTAATTTTCTCCCACCTCAACTCAGATTAATTTCTTTTCTCCAGTGTTATTAATGACACAAAACATATGACTCCTCTTTTTTAAGTAGTTCACACTGGTGTGTGCACGCACACACATGGGAAGGCATGTGTTTCATAACAGCTTTTTGTGCTTGTGACTCAGAGCTGAGCTATTAAGCCATAACACATGGTTGACATCTGGAATTCACTTGGACATTTTTGTCATTTGAATATTGGTAGCCATGTTTTGCTACTGTCCTCCAAAATGTAGATTTATTTTTATTCTCAGCTCATAAAAGCAGAGGATATTTTATTGTCCCTATTGGTGTCACTTGATCAATATATATAAAATATTTTGTCCAAGCTTGCTTAAAAATCACATGTGTTCAGAGAATTTGGCAGATAGATTTCTCTAGAGGAAATCTCTGCTTTGTCTTTGGATTTAAAATGATCGATTACCATGACAATATTCAGAAAATTGCTTGATTTTGTTCAGTAGGAGTCTGTGTGCTTGCTTAGAACACAGGCAGTCACCTGTTAGCTAACAAATTGAGGGAAGAATTGCCAATGGATTGCCTTTGTGTTTGAATTTAATGTTACATTAAATTCTTCAAATAAATGTCTCTCATTCAGCTGGTTTTAAAGCAAGAATAAAATACATCAGCATTTGCTGCTGTGTGGAACAGTTTATCTTACCTATGTCTCACAGGGAGCTCTGTGCTATTCCCAGAGCTGTTTGCTGTGGTCTGGTACCGTCCTGTGGAGATTAACATTTTGCATTCTCCTTGAAAATATTGTGGGGATACCAGTCAGAGTGTTGTAATTAAGAAAGTGTTGAATCTCATGTTGATACTAAGGATTTAATGAAAGCAGCCATCTATCTGCCACTGTGATGAGTCTCAAGCAAAAGGAGTGATTTGGGGGAATTGTTTCTGTCTCTGACTCAGAAAAGCATCTAAGCATATATTTCATTCCATCCCTATAAACACATGTTTCACTTTGGGGACCAGATGTTTTTCCATTGACTTTGAGCAGGATGAGTGCCTGCTTCAGTGCCACTTCAGGAAGCAAGGAGGAGGTGCTATTTTAAGCCTATGCTGAGCCCTCTCTAAGACTTAGTACAGTGTCTTCAAGGCACCTTCTTTCCCTGATGAGGGGCTGCAAAAGAGGAGTGACTTTTCCACCACTAGGTTAAAGGAAGTGATCACGAAGGTTTCTGAGAGATGGGCAAATAAAGGTTTGCTGCAGAGGGTGAAAAGTCTTTGATTACTGGAGTAAAAAGTAGCAGTGGTGGTGCAGCTTTGTGATGCCTTTGGGTGTTGTAACAGTGAATTAATGTCATTTAATGCAGGATTTTTAATGTGATTCAGTATAAGAACTCTCAGGCTCAGTGGGGAGGGCTTTACCCACAGCACTTGGTCTATAGCACACCTAGGTGACTCTGGTGATCATTTGATAGAGTGCCTGAGCTGTCAGCTTTTAATGGGATTTTTTAAGCAGTTTTGTGTCAGACCTAGTCATGTCCACTCTATTCACATTACCTGGGTAAAAATGTCATGACAGGAAATAATTTGTGCTTCTGGGGTATCTGACTGTTACTGCTGTTTAGGTAATCACATCATGCCACATCTTTGTGGCAGACTGTGATGCTTAAACATATGATGACTTGAAGGTGCATCCTGACCGGGAACCTTTACCCTCACAGCTGCATTTCACCACTGGCTGGACAAGGTGGATCCACATTACTTCATTCACCTGTCAAGATTAAAGTGGAGTCCTGGAAACTCCTACAAATTGATCTCTTTACCAGAAAGCCCCTGACCCTGAGCTGTACCCCTGTAAGGTTTTCCAGTGCATATGGATATCTATGTTAATGTAACACTGTGGGCTGTGCCCCTGGTTTTGATGAGGGCAGGAGGCAGCCCTGGGCAGAGATGACAAGGGCCTGAGCAGTCTAACCTGTATGATGCCCAGAGCAGGAGAGACTGCCCCGGTCTATTTCCCCAAGCTGGTGAGCAAACACGGCTGTCTTTAGCTGATGGAAGCTCTGCTAATTCATTATGTGGCTACACAAAAGTGCTGTGCTATAAACAACAATTAAAATTATGCTGTCAGACTGTCAAAATCAATCTGTTTTGGATATGACCAGACATCCTACTCTTTTTCTCATTATGAGGATTAGAGCTTATTATTACAGCTATCTGGTGATTCTGATTGTCAAATTCTGTTTTCAGTCACTTTGTAGCTTTTTATAAAGTATGAAACCTTGATCTGAGCACTTCCTCATCAGATCTTTAGGTCAAGCTGATATGGCTGGAAAACTTCAGTCAAACC
>JANIJG010022170.1:1047-26321 GCA_024611175.1 Megaceryle torquata | reverse complement strand
ACAGGCATGCTTATTTTTCTTTTAAATGTCAGGATCCTTACTCTAATAGGTATGGAGCTGGAGATTTTAATAGTAATAAAATTATTTCTTATACCAAACCATAAATGGTATTTAGCTGAACAAACACCAGCAGCAACCACTTCAGTAAACACATCACAGGCATACACAGATACATGCTTATATAAATTATTTGTTTGACCCAATAAAAATACCTGGGTTGTATTCATGTTGAGAAGCATGGTGATATTAACAGGTTTGACTGGGACAGTCTGCTTATCTTACACAGCTATAAAAAGAAAAGCTGAGGGTATGTGTGGGCACCACCATGTCTTGGCAAGGCATGGCAGGCCTCTGTCTACCTGTTTTCTTTCCTGAAAAGCTTTACAAGAGCTAAGTCATAGGTTTCTACAGCTGTATTAAGAATGTGAAAATATGCTGTATCAATTGCTAGTAAAAAAGAATACAGGTAAATGCAGGGGTTTTAAGCCCTTCAAGTTGTGAGCAGGTTGGAGGGGTCTGCCCTGGTGCTAGGGACCTTATGTCTTTGACAGCCTTCACCAGAAAGAAAGCCTACACAAGGTTTTCAGCAATTCTCATTAAACATTCTGATCAGCTGTAGCTGACACTATTGCCAGCACTAAAGACATTTGAAATTTCTGCAAACAACTATAATTCAGCCAGAGGAGACGTGCTGGCATCTTGTTCCCAACAGGCTCTAGGGCCCTCCTTGTGCACCCCTGCAGAGGGATCCTCTGAGAACAGATTTTTTCTGAGACAGTTTTTACAACTGAAAACAGAACGAAAAAGATCTAATTTCTACACCTTTTCATCTTCTTGTGGTTTAAGGGTAAATAGACTGAGTGGGGGGGACAGGTGGTAACCCAGGACCCTGAGGGGTCAGAGGGCTGTTGTTATTCCCTCCCCTTCCTTGCCACACTCCACAGAACAAGGAGGCTGGAAGTCAGGGGTGGGACTTTTCCTTCCTGGGCTCTGGGAGCTGTGAGGCCTTCTCAGCTCAGCTGGGCCTGACCCCACGTGCACTGCGAGATCCATCGCCACCCGAGAGTGGGTTTTTATAGAGTCCTGTATCCTTCTGCCCATTATACTATTTTCTTCTGATTTTTTTTTCTCCTGTTACTCATTACATTTGTTATAGTCTTAACTCCCCTGGGAGGGAGGGGGCAGGGAGCTAATTCTGCTCTGTGTTTCATGTGGCCTTTCCCTGAGCATTAAGCAGAGACACACCCACTACATTTTTTAAGAGAACGCTCTCTATATAACTTTCTGGGGCACCAGCACTGTTGTTCAGTGTGGTTGGCTGTACTCAGATACTACACAATTAGAGCTAGGTACAAACTTGAACAGGAAAGAGTTAATGTCATATTATCAATTAACTAACCTACTATCTTAGGGGGCATGAAACAATTTGGTGATCAACAAGTAAGGTATGGTGGTGGAAGTGAAGGAAGAAGAATAGAAAAGAGATAATATATCTTTATTCTTCAATAAAGATGCAAAATAGTTGGTACTGTTTATTCCTCATTTACCTATTTGCTGTTTGCAATGCCTCCTGAATGTAGTTTTGCTTTATGTCTTTGCAACTGATGATGGGTGGTGACTCAAGTTAGTCAAGTGAAGGATAGTTCTTCTGATAACAGATGAGTGCTTAACAGAGAAAAAAAAAAAGTGCATCTGAGGAAGATTAGCTCTTCCAGAGCTTCAAAGTGAGCAAGCTGGTCTGACAGCACCCTGTGCATTTAAAGAAAGCAGAAAAATAATCAACGCTTTATTTTAAGAGTGTTGAGGGATAGAAAGGGGGACTGAAAGAAAAAGAGATGGGGTAACTGACCTGAAGACCATTCAATGGGAAAATTGCATGGTGTTGCCATAAGGAGACAGGGTTCCACACATGACAGAGAAGTCAGTTCTGCAAGGGAGATGGTGTTGCCTATAAAGGTGCTGCTGCTAAAACCATTGTGCCACCTCTTCCCTTCATCAGCACCAACGTCCTGTGTTTCTCAGCCCTTCTGAGTAGGATTCATACATATTCCTCTATATAGCCAGCATATTTGCTTTGTGTTTCCTTTGCAACACTTACAGCTGCAAAAACCAAGCTTCTGTTGTTGCTTTCTTGGCATGTTTCCTCTTCCTAACATTCCTAGAAAAAGCAATATAACACAACTCAGACAGCACAGTGATGTGTTGGACTGCTTGGAGCACAACTGTCTCTATCCTAGAGCCCAGAGGCTCTACAAGTTTCCCCAGTTGGCTTGTTTTTTACCATGTTTGACCAGGACTTTTTAAAAAAGCAACTAAAAAGCAATCTGAATGAAAGTGCTCTTGTCCTGATAGAGTTCCTGGTTCTAGGATGAATGAATGAATCTGAGCAGATGGTGACCACTAGCAATGTGCTTTAAAAGAGCCAACATAACAGCCTCCAGACTGGAAAGAAAGTGCCCATGGAGAAGAATCAAAAGGGGGAAAATTACTCCAGGAGAGATGGCAATTTCTATACAAAGCAATATCAAGGACACAACAATGTGGAATAAAAATAGGAAAATGACATAGTGGCTAATCAGGCTGGATGAGGCATACCTGGAGAACCAGAAAACCAGAGAGAAATAAAAAGTGAAAACAGTGCTACTAACTACAGATATCTATAGTTGATTGGCACAAGCAGAAAAGTAAAATTAATTTCACAAAGACATTTTTCTTATGAAAAAGGGAGGGAAAATAAACATCAGGAAGAGGATTCAACTATTTGGGACCTATTTGGTGTAGCTTTCACAAAAATATTAATAGTGATTGTTGTTTAAACAGCTAATGAATATTGAGGAAGCAAGTCCACATCAGGAGAGTGAAAGGGTAGATTAAAGACTCTTTAGGTAAGTGGGATATACTCAGAGTGAAAGCACAAGATGAACATACCCTTGATTCCTTATGGAACTGGTCAAACTGTATGTGCTTTAAAAATTATTATTTTTAATTAAAAAAAAAAAAAAATCAAGAAATAGTAAAGTCCCAGAAGACTGGAGAAGGACAAATATTAGAAAGAGAAACAATTTTTTTTTTTTTTAAGAAACTGTGCTCTAGAGAATTACAGCTTAGGTAGCTTAGTTTTGGTACGCAGAAAGACTCTAGAAGAAAATGCATTCAAAGAAAAGTAGAAATTATTTGAAATTTAGAAAATATAAACAAAAAAAATAGGAAAATTATATTAATTAGGTATGGAATTGAGACATCTAAACAATAGGAAAAGACTTTGAAGTGGTTTTCTAGGCAGCCTGTGGGCTAGAGCAAGACAAAAAAATCAGTTTAAATAGAAGCAGAGAAAACACTTTTCATATTTTAGGACAAACCTGCAAATGATAAATATATCTAAATAGTATAATTTTCAAAATAGGCTGTAGAATCTGCAGTTGCCAAGTCCCTGAGGAAGACCATCATCTTCCTTTTTCTACATTAAGTTTAATTTCACAACTTCCAGCAGTGAGCTTTGCTGTATGAGCCAGTCTCCACAGACTGCCTGTGCAAGGCCAGCTTTGATGGGTTGCTTCTGCCTGTGGTCACTCAACTTTGACATGGGAATAGATGTTTCATAGACAATCTCTCTTAGATTTGAGTTGGCAAGACTGAGAGTTGTAAAAATGCCCATTGGGAATGTTCTGTACAGAGGTGAGTCTGCAAGGGTTCCTGAATCTGCTCAGAGAAATAACCCTTGCCTGTCCTACATTAGAAGGGTAGTATGACCTGGCACTCATATAACACTGCTGGGCAAGTCCTGGACTTAGGGAAAGTCCCAAGAATGTTTTTTGCACACCAGAGCTTCTCTTTTTTTGGTGCTGAAACATTGCTATCAAAATATACAAAAAGTGTTGCAGGGTTCATCATCACACCTAGAAATGAGACTGAACATAATGTTAGGCAAATCAATATCTCATTAAAAAAAAAAAATTATTAAAGAGTTACAGTTTTTGTTAGGTTTATTCCTACCATGTACAGAATATACAGGGTAATGGGATTACTTTCATCCAGACAGAAGAGGTGACAGAGATGCAAGGACAAAATAATAGCTAAGCCTTTTCTGCAGGTTTGCATTTAATTATACAGTAAAGCTCCTCCAAGGGATGCTGAATCTAAGCAAGAGGTGAGCAGCAGCATGACACATACATGTAGCGATCAGGCCCAAGTCAGCTGTCTAGAGAATGTGTCATTTTATTGGAACACCAGGCAAACTTGCATCTGGAAGATGATCACATAAATGTAGGGATTGGTAGGGAAGGGAGATCTCCCCAACACAGTACGTATGACTGGAAGGGATCGAGCCTTTGCCTGCTCAGAAAATCACATCTTAATCACATCTTAAAATCCCCTTTATAAAAAAAAAAAAAAAAGGCTCAAGTCCCTCTTAAAACTAATAATGACTTTTTGCTGTCTTTTGTTTTCTGGGCAGTTGTTCCAAAACCTCACTGCCTTCATGATCTACAGCACTTCTGAATTTTCTGTCCTGAACTGGCCTCTATTAGTTTATTCCATTTATTCTCGTGCCAACATTGTTGTTCAATTATCATGGCCAGGGAGGAGCCACATCCCTTCTCAGGCTTTGTTTTGCTCTTTGAGGAAAGCAAGCACCCATCATGCTTTCAGAGCTATGCACAGCATAATGATCCCTATGCTAATGCTTGAGGGAGCTGGCTTGACAGAATGGAACTGATGCAACCATGTTACTGAGTTTAAGAGCCCTGCTAAGCAGTAGAGTGATGATAGTACTTCTGGGGTCATTCAGTTCCTCTTGGGAATATCTTCTTGGATATTATAAGGTAAATAACAAATTAACTGAATTTGAGCTCTGGTTATTCTGGGCTTCTCTGAGACACTGGGACAAGGGGAGCCAGCAGTGGTCCCTGAGCTGTGGCTGACATCTAGAAGGCTTGTTGGCAGGAATTTGATCCAGTATGCACATCCAGAGCAGTAGCTCTGTAATTCTTGGGAAAGATTCAGCATGGCTCCATATCAATGTCTGGTCATCATTATTGACAAAGACCAATTAGGACAGAGAAAAAATGCAGCTCTGCTTCTAACTCTGCTTCATATTCCCTCATGCACAGGAAACACCTGGGGGGAAATCGGCAAGAAAAAAATCCTGCGTTCCAGTGACCCTTTGGCTTTATCCTGTGGATAGGGATTTTCTGTCTCACACTCTCTGCATTTCTACAAGACCTAGGCAGAATCAGTCCCTTACTACATCATTTTCCATTAAATAATGTCAGTCTGTCAATTAGATCTCACTGATGACTCTGATGAAACTCAGATTTTCACCTCGTCCCTACCTTTTGCCAGCAGCAATTTTTACATATCCAAAATGTTCACATTTAGCTGCTAAAATTGCATTCCTAAATCTAGATACAGATGCCCAAAGAAATACACTGCTTCGGAGAGGGCTGCAGTCAGTTACGTCTCAGCAAACCAGGCCACTTTTACTTAGCAGTGAACCTCACATAGGGCAGTCTGATTTCTCTGAACACATTGCCGTATAGATGTAAGATCATTTCTAATGCAGTGAAAATATTATTCAAAATGATAAAAGTTACAGATCCTGGATTTTTAAAACCTCTCTCCAAACCAAAACTTAACCTTTAACTTTAAAAGTGACTATGTATATTTGGACTAAAAGTACCTAACAAGATTTTTCTTATAGGCTGTTTAAAGGGACACTACATCTGTGGTTTTACTGTTTTTCTTTAGAGCTTAGGGAAAGAATAACACAATATATATATGAAAAAAAAACCAACCCAAAACCAACAACTAAACACAGCAAGCTTTGCAGAGAGAAATAACACAGCAGGCTTTGCAGTCATCATGATTTTCTGTTCTGTGGATTTGTCTGTTTATTTTTGGTGATGTCTTATCTAGGTGACAGAAGACACAAATGGATCCTGATGGGAATCAAAACTTGAAATCATTCAATCCTTTACCAAATAAAGATGTTCCAGCAAAAAACCCTATAAGGTAACTGAAGCAAGCTTCCTCCTCAATGTGTCTAGCATCAACACCTGCCAGGAACTGTATGTTTTGTAGGCAATGGGCTGCTATAGTGCATACTCTTGTGCACGATGTGGTTTAATGATTCTCAGACTCTCAGAGCACTGTAGACATAGCCAACAGTGGCTGAATGCTGCACACAGTCTGAGTCTCCATATTTAACATAGGATACCTTCTTATTTCTAGAGACTTTTACACTGGTGCCAGCACAGATAATAGTTTGAGTGGCTTTAATATTTACAGACTCTGCTCCTTTAAGCCAGCTGCAGTGTGAAATGCAAATGCACACTGGGTTAACTGTTTGATGTCTATTTGCATATCTGGCATAGTGGTCCAGGACTGTGGTCCAAGAACAGTAGTATTCTCAGACTTTGTCCCAGAGCTGTTCAGCATCACTGAGTAGGTGGTGATACTACATTTCTAATGTCCAATTAGTGTTAGCAGTGAAGAGTGAGACCCATACAGATGCCTCAGAAAAGCAAAACAGATTAACTTGTTACTAAGAAAGTGTGGCCAGCAGGTCGAGGGAGGTGATTTTGCCCCTCTACTTCGCTCTGATGAGACCTCACCTCAATACTGTGTCCAGCTCTAGAGCCCTCAGCACAGGGAAGACATCAACCTGTTGGAGGTCCAGAGGAGGGCCACAAAAATGGAAAGAGGGCTGGAATACCTCTCCTCTGAGGAAAGGCTGAGAGTTAAGGTTGTTCAGCTTGGAGAAGAAGAGGGTCTGAGGAGACCTTATTGTGGCCTTTCAAGATTCAAAGGGGTCTTATAAGAAAGATGCAGACATGCTAATTATCAGGGCTCGTTACAATAGGACAAGGGGTGATGGTTTTCAATTCAAAGAAGGTACATTTAGATTGGACATAAGGAAGACATTTTTATACAATGAGGGTGGTGAAACACTGATTCAGGCTGCCCAGGAAAGTTGTGGATTCCTATCCCTGAAAGTTTTCAAGGCCAGGTTGGATGGGGCTTTGAGCAACTGAATCTGGTTGAAGATGTCCCTGCTCACTGCAGGGGGGTTGGACTAGATGATATTTAAAGGTCCCTTCCAACCCAAACTATTCTATGGTAATAACTGAGCCTAGAAAAAAGGGCATAGAAGTGACATCTTTTCTCAGCTGAAGGGTAGACCAGTTAATTATAAATAGTTTCTCAGTATGATCTTTCTTATCCATAAAAAGGTTCTCAGAAATAGGATTTAACTCAAAATGTAGAGGTTCAATTTCTAGCAGGAATCAGAGATGATTTCTCTAGACATTTTTGGGTGTGTGATGAGTAAATATCTTTCCTGCATTTTGGTGCAGCTAATAACATAAAAAAACAACCCAAGTAGCAAGCTCCAGTGAAGATGGAAACTCTGTTCTGAAATGAACTTTGCTGTCACTGAGGATTTCCTAAAGGATGAAGAAACTGAGGCCGGACCTCTCACTGTCCTTGGAGCAGAATAACAAAAAGAATTAATCTCTTTTGAGACATGTAACACTATATACAGCATCAGACACCAAGATTCTTTTGGGCTTTATACTGGTCCCAGCACTGAGCAGGGCATGACTAACACTGGGTTTATACTACACACAAACCATAGATCCTCAAACAACTTCTTGTCTCCTGGGTCTGGGTATGCAAGCTCACTGCATATTGGCCTTCACCCTCTTTCATTTTTCATCCCCTGTTTTCATGAAATACAAACTTTACTACATAGGTGGGAGCCGTGTTGCACCCCAGGCAGCCTCCAGCCAGGACAGTTGAGGATGCTGGGCCATGCAGCTGCTTCACTGGTGGTGTGGGCACAGCTTAAGTACGTTGCTCTGGGTGAATAAAGCAGATCTTTCTCAGGGTCCTTGACCCTGTTTTCTAAATAGCTTAGTATAGGCTTAGCCCAGTAAAATAACTTTCTGGTGATAGCAAACTGAAAGTCATTTATATATCTTCCTTGTCTTCTGCTGAGATCAGTAATGTAATAGAAACTCATTCACATGAATATTGTGTACCCAGTAGAACAGTTCTGAATTTATAATTTCCTTTCTGCCCTTACTACAATTAAAACAAAACTTTTGATATCCTTTTAGACAACTTTTGGACCTGGTTTTCTGCCATGGTTTGACTGGATTCTTGAAAAGATTTTATCCCACTGTTGTACAGATGAAAAACTGTCTAGGACAATCTTTCAAGTTAACATTATAATCCTCCATGTTTGCAGCAGAAATTTTCCTACAGCTGTAATGGCATTAAAAAAGTACTTACAGAGAAAAAAAGCATGTGCTGTCAGCTATCTCCTAGAAGAGAAAGCCCCACAGACTTGTGGGCATGAATAATACTATACGCACAATGAAAAATTAAGTTTTGAGGTGGTGATGAAGAAAAGGTTATATTTTATTTATGCATTCTCAGGTGCTGACTGATAATTGCTAAGTTTAAGTGCATAAACATCATAGGCACAGGGAAGAAAGTTTAAAGTATCTCTGTGAGATTGAGGGCTCTGTGTTTCCTCCCAGACATCAAACTGGTGATTGCCTTTCTGCATAAGCCAATCCCTTCTTCCAAATCTCTCCAGGCAGCTGCAGCACCTCACAGGGTGTTGACCAACCATGATATGCAGAAGCTCTGCCAAAGCACAGTCCACCCAGATAGCAGCAGCTTCTGTTGGCACAAAGGGTAAATACCAGGATATGTCACTGGTTTGATCCAAGTATTTTTTTCTTCGTGAAAAATTTGAGGTTTTTAATGCACTTACACTGTAATGTAAAAGAACTGCATTATGTTATTCTGTGTCCTCTATGCACTATCCAGGCTTGTCCTTCAAGAGATCTACTATACTGTTAGCAGTTTTGACTGCATCTGAGGAGGTGAATAAATCTCCCCAATAACCCCTTGAGCCCTAGCCTTGTCATGGCGTTTTTGTTAGATTACAGAATTGCTTTAGCTTTACATTTTCTTTAAGGTCAAAAGGTTGGGGTTTATTTCAGAGTGCTTTTCTTGTCGCTCTCTGCCCATGAATCTTTTGTTCTGTACGTATAAGAGAATTTCAATTGCCAAAACAAACTCAGACAACTTAGCTTATTAGAAAAACATTTCCTAAATAACTGGTGAGACTGATGATGTGCTTTATCCTGCTGGTATAAACTGCTTATGCAGTCCAGTTGCCTGACTCCTAACTTAGTATGAACCAGTGTTTTCTCATAGGCCCCAGTTAATGGAGAAAACTCCTAGCACCTGCCAAACATAAAAGCTAGGTATCAGTGCTGAAAACTGTTTGATGTGATATTTCAGAGCATCTTGTGTAGGAAGAACCATGGGAGGGAGCAGAATCACCAGAAGATGCCCTGAGGATGGTCAGAGCTGAAGAAATAATGATTCATCATAAGAACACTGCAATTTGTCTCCTTGCCTGCTTTCCCACGCAGAAGTAAGTTCAGCACTCGAGGCTCTCAGGACAGCTGTATTTTGTAGCAACAGCGTTTTCCCCCAACACAGGAGTTTTCATTCCTGAAAGTGACACCCCACTTATTGCTACATGATTATCTTAAATGATGAGTCTCTTCTAACTCAGAACCTTCCCTGAAAATGTTGCCATGAGAGGAGCAGCGCTAACACCATTACATCTGACAGTCAAAACTCAAGTGAAGGAGATAGTTTCTGTTCCGGATCCCCACTGTTCCAGTCAACTGCATTGTATCCCTTTCTTTAAAGAACTATTTTTTTTCCTTATTTTGAAACTACTAAGGCCTATAGTTGACCTACCATTTCCTAGAAGGAGGCTATTAAGAGTCACATTTCTGCAATGGGAAGCAATCTTTTAATTTCTAGTCTGTCATTACAGGAACAAATTGCAATTATCACCAATAAGCTCAATGAAACATTTAGGAAGCTGGGCAGAGATCTATTTCCTCCCATAACTATGCAGAAAAACTCAAGTTGCTTATTAAATTCTGCTTGTGCTCTGTTTGCTGCAGCATCCAAGCAAGCTGAGGTTAAAGAACCATTTTGTCTGATTTTGAAAATGTGCTGCACAATAAAAAGGCTTGATTTCCAAAAGGGCTGGAATTCAGAACTTTCTAGAAATTGAGTGCTTTTAAAATGTCCTACTTTTTCTTACTCGATACAATCCCTTTACTCTAACAGGCTTAACATCTGAAGTTGCTCCACTGGTTGTTCGTGCCCTGGAGGGCCTGTTTGTCTGCACCACTGATGCTTGTTCACAACTGTCCCCTTGCAAATCCAAGGAAACAGCATTCATCCTGCACTACAATAAACCCTTGTAAATGGGTTCAGGAGTGGTACCATAGGTCCTGCTCACACAGATGGGAGCTTGCTCTCTTCCAAGGCCCATAACACAGCATAACACAGCTCCAGAAGGTGAGAGGCACAGTATTCAACTGACTTGGCCAATCTTTCCAGCAGTTTGATGGTAACACATGCAGTAGGTCAACACTGCTTCCACAGACAGCATATGGCATGGACAGTATGTGAGTGACCCAAAAGGGTGAAACAGTGATCAGTGCTAGTGACAGTATCCTGCAAGTCCAATAGTTTACAGGTTTGTATTACGTCTATCTTGGATTAAATTCTCCTTGATTTTCTGAGGATAACCCTGCTGTTGGGTTATAGAAATGGAGTACAGATTCTGAAACTCTGGAAGAACTGTCCAGAGGAGAAATTGCTGCCAAGGCTGTGCTGGCTGGTGCAGGTACATTAACAGCTTCTCTTCTGAACTCTGCAGCTCTCCTCCTCTTTGTGCTTGTTTTCAGAGGCTGCCTGAAGGTTTACTTCTGCTTCATTTAATCTCACTTAATGTTGAAAATCATTTATCTCTCTTGAAAATAATTCCCAATCTGTATAAACTGACAGAGGAAATAGACACTCAACCGGCTAGTCTTTGTATAAAATTCTCAGTTTAGGTTTTATTTTACTGGTATCAGCTCAAATCTTTTAAGGAACCTGAAGGGAATTCCCATTGAAATGCCCTTATGAAACACAAAAAGCCATTTTTGAAAGAGAAACTTCCCTTTTTTTTCAACTTTCAACCATCCTACTCAATCATACTCAATAACTTGGTATTAATGACCTAGACGTTTGATATAAATGTGGTATTGAAATAAGCATAGAATAACAGTTAAAATGAAACTGCAATAAAGTTTGTCATATCTGAAAACATTTTGATATTTGCAGAATGAAAGGAAAAAATAAAAGCAACATTCTGACATTTCTTCTGAGAAAATGCATTAAAATATGATCACCTTCGCTCTTAACCTTGCTGTGAATAATGTCAATATCCTCTGGGTCAGCTTTGCATTAGCAGCTCCCACCTCCTCTCCTCTTCTTCCTTCTTCAACTGTTTCCCTCCCCCTCTTGGGTTCCTCAACAGAACAGACATTTCTCTTATCTCTGCTAGCTGTTCCTCATATCTAAATACGTAATTCCCCTTCATAACTCCCCTGATTGCTGGCTCCTTGTAGTGCATGTGCTCTCTAAATAATAATTCTTGCTGACCTTAGTGAGCCGTGTTGCTCTTCTGGCTTCTTTGGGTGCTTTCCAGGTGATTTGACTGATAAATATGCATCTGCTAAATAACTTGGCTCCTTTCTGTACTCTTCTTCCTATGCTCTGTATTGCTATGATATACAGACAGTCTGTAAAATGTTATGTCATTTGCTACTATTAAACAGTGGCCATGAAGTTTATTCAGTTTTATAAAAGAGAAGGAAATAAATTTTTGGCACCTGCTCTGTTGATATTCACAATTTCTTTTTCTTCTGCAAAATGCTTCAATTTCATATTAGGATTTTCCTCTTATTCACTCCATCAAGCATCAGATCATCAAACAACACATTGCACATCCTCTACATTTAACTCAGCTTGTTGGAAGCATTTTTTTTCAGGAAACCTATAAAAGTGAAGTAGAAAAGTGATCCCAGATCTAGTAAGTGTAAAAAAGAACTGCCTCGGGATGTATTGCCATTTACTACCAAGAGGTAATTCTATATTCAACATTACTCTGACTGGTTTTATTTGCCAAGTCTCTGAAGTGTCTGGGAGCTCTTGCCAGAGCAGAGCACATCTGTGGGAGGCACTGTACAAGCAAAGGGCAAAGAAAAAACACCCCAAAAGCCAAATCACACAGTAAACTACTTGCAATCTGCATATATATAATTGCTGGAGTATCAACAGTCATTGTTTTGTCTGATTTTGTCAAAATAAAAGGCAAGCTAATACAGAGGCCCCACACCAGGAAGGCATAATCTGTCACAGCAGTGGACATGAACTCATTAGACAAAATATCCGGCCCATTATCCAGTGAAATCCAACAATTTACGTTTGCATTTTTGTAATTGCTATCAAGATGACATTACAAAATAAATCTGCAAGATCATAAATGGGATAGAAGAGCAGCACTGCTGTGGAAGCAAACATAAGTATGACAGAAAAATAACTCTGCTTAGATGTGGATATTTGCCACTATGAGTCCAGACTCCTATAGGACAAATGTGATACCCTTCCTAGCAGCTACAACTGTTGGAGACTGTGGTTTCCTATCTAGCCATCAGTAAATCATGGTGAGAAATGAATACCACTTACATTTTGCAGACAACAGTAGGGATGAGGTACAATGCTAAGTATTTAAATATCTTGGTCTGGTTTGGTGTGGATTGTCACTAACTTCCTTGAGATTCAGAGCTAGAAGTGAGTGCTAAGAACTTTCTTGTCCAGCAAGAGAGAAATTCCTCTTCATTTAGAGTTAGAGAAGTTTTCAGTAGAAACAGCATCTTTCTTAGCTTTTTTTTCCCTCTGTTCCCCCCTATTTTTATAAGTGAGGATGCTCTACTCCACTTAGCTGTTTCCTGTGAAAAAAGAAGAGTTGAGAAAGATTTTCTATATGCACAAGTCTATTAGAGGCTGAATGCAAGCTTTCCTGAAGGACCAATTCACAAAAGGTTTGCAACCACATATTAACTCAGATGTTTAAGCCTGTCCCATTAGCAGACACAAATCAGAGTTAGCAAACCATCTCCTTGACCATTTCTGTCTCCTCAGTCTTTGACAGATGTCCCAGCTGGAGTATAAACATAGTAGCATAAATGTGTATAGAACAAGAAGGAAAGGGTAGAGAAAATTATTTCCTTTGCTTCTCTAGGGTAGTCCTTTATAACACAGACACCAATGGCAGGGTGTTAGTGAGAGTCCTACACACTCTGTGTTTCAGGCAACTTATGGTGCTTAAGTTGTGGAGCAAAACAGAGCAGGATTTGGAGGTGCAAAAAAGTCATTATGCCTGTGATTAGCAAGATATTTCAATTTCTGACACTCAGCTTCTGAGATAAGTACTGAAACACCTTTCATCTATCAAATAAAAAGCCATTTCACATACATTCATGATCATCTGCTTTTAAGATGCAGGAAACAATATTTTAATGTAGATCAATCATCACTGGGGATTTTATTTATGTTGTCTTCAGTTAATCTCAACAAGGAAATTGATTTAGTTTAGAAGAAGATATCTGGAGTCTACGTGGGCAGGTGAGGTGCTCAGCTTTCCTAGAAACATGAAGAAATAAATTGAAACCCTAGACCCAGACTGGGTAGATTATAGCCATCCATTGATTTCAATAAGATCAGCATTTCATCCCTGACCTTTTATCTGTAGCGATAAATGCATTCATTACTTTACTAAGCTTTATTTAAAAAGTAACGGGAAAAAAAAAAAAATTAACCAGAACATTATTTCTGCCATTTTTATGGGGGTGCTCAGGAATGAACTCATCATGGCAGTAGTTCATTTGCCAGAATGCTTGTTTTAGGTAATTTATAATTTCTCTGCCTAGCTCCAAGATTATTTGTCCAGGCAATACTGCTGCAACTTTTCGTATAGCTTAAGAAATCACTGAGAAAGCAGATTTTTACATGCAATCAAATTATTTCACTCCCTAAACCCAAGAAACAAAGATATGTTGTTCAGCAATTAAGGTAAGTATCACCATAAAGGGATCTGCACTCATCTAACCTCACTGTCTTCTAAACTGATTCATTTAAATGTCCCCCACTTCTCACAGTAGTCAGAGGTGCAGCCTAAGGGGGAGTTTGCTGTGACAGTGGAAGGTAATTGAAATCACAACACAAGATGACATTTTACTTTCCATGGGACAGGGAATTGCACTAGCAATTGGTCTGGACATATTACCTTAAAAACAGATCTTTAAAGCATGGTAAGGAGTCCTCACATTAGCATAGCTGTCCTTACCACTGGGAACCAAGTAGTTCAACAACTTGGGCTATTTTTCTGCATTGTGCAATGTTTAGTTAGAACAGATAAAACAGAATTGCTCAGCAGCTGCAATTATTTAACCTACAGGATTTATTGCATTTGAAAACTGAAGTCAGTCACATGATACTCTCTGGAGGGAACGTGCAGTTATTTGGAAGTACATGTGAAATATTTTGTGTAAGGTAATTCATCTGGCATGGTGAATTATTTCATCTCTGTAATTTAGCTCTTGTTCTGTAACTGCATGTTTCACAGGCAACATGGGGGATTATTTTATTTGATTAGCAATAGAGAATAAAACCCTGAAACTGTTAAAAAGAAGCTATGGCTGAAAAGAGGCTAATGCTGAAGGAGTACACTTCAGAACCACAACTGAAACAGATGTGACAGACCCTACCAGCAAAGTATGCTGGTATAACCACACTGGCTCCAGAGTAGTAGAGTGGAGAGCCAGACCAGGAAATTAAGAGCAAGATTAAAGGACACATCCAAAAAACATTGTGCATGTGTCAGTGGCTGCTTTACAGCAGTCTGCATTCAAAATCTAGATTTCCAGCTAAGTTTGGACATTGTAAATTCTGTAGACACTGACATTTTTGTCTCCAAAGACCACAAGAGAATAAAGGTCTGTCAACCACAGCTGAAAGCAAAAATAACATCTCACTCATAACCATCCTGGTGAGACTTCCCAAGTTGTCATTCTTTTGTGTCTCATAATCACCTAGACATTGGTGTTGGTGTTCTTAGAGCACATACATGAGAAAAGCCTTGCACACACAGTGCCCATGGGAGATGAACCAGATGCTGGAATATGACTCTAAAGCCATTGCTCTCTTTTTTTCTTTTCTTTTTTTTTTTTTTTCCTGGGGAAGCAGAGATTAAGATGACAGATACTTAAGTTTTTCATATGACATGTTCCCTGAAACAGATTTCTGGAATACAGATCTCTCCTTTTTTTGTATATTTCATTGGAATATAGTTATGTTTAATAACATATTTCTCTTTCAATTAATACTGATTTATGGAATTATTTCAACAAGACATATTGGGAGAAACTCAGCTACAAATAGACTATATTGTGAGGCTAGAGTTAATTATGAAGAATGTGTGGGTTCATAATCTCTTAACAGAGGAAGAAACCAATGGTGGGTCTTCACATCTAGGTAAGGGCTGTAACCATTGAGCTGTTGACTGAAACAGTAGGAGTAATATTATTTAGTCCAGATTTCCCTTCAAGGAAGTGTTCAGGGTGAGGACTCCTAGCTGGAATGATAGGTCAGTAGTCTAATCAGACTGAATAGTGTCCTACTTGCAGCTCACTTTTTACTGGCTAACTTAAATATGAGCTTTTATGGATCCCATTTGCTGGCAATTAACCTTCCCTATGTATAATTTAGTCAGCACCTGTCTTCCTATCAGGTTTTGAAGAGTGCAAAGCAGGATCATTATGGGGGGGACATGGCAGCAGCTGGGCCCAGTGCTCACCAGACTTGTTTGGGAAGAAGCATGTCTCATGGAGCTTCTGCTCTGGAAAGGAAGAATACAGACCAGCAAGGTACTTCTGGAAGATTTACAAGTCCCTGCACACTGATAGAGAGGTACAACACAAGAAGCTGCATGTATATCATAGGGAACTGAGCAGCTAAATACTTCTGAGGTTCTTATTGTGCTATAATGTGCAGCTTGTATCTCACAGAAAGCTCTCTTTCCTGGAAGATGAGGGAATTTGTGCTTTCCGATAGTTCAGCATTTATCAAGATACATCTCTGATTGTCATGAGTAAAACAATAAATCTGCTTTTTAATTATTTTCAAATTTATTTCAATTTTGTAATTTTAAAAACTTCTCAGTCATGCTTATTGAGTGTAATTTCCCATTTTGCTTTCCAGTAATTAATGAAATCCTGTCTCATTTAATTGTGGAATATTGTCAGCTCTGTGTGGCATTGGAACCAGGATGGAATAAAAGGAGGAATTACATCAGGGACAGGGGCAAGGTCTGCTCCATAATAGAAATTCAGATTGTGTGGTTGTCCTGCAGTGTCATGTGACTGGCCTGTCTGAATTCAACCCCTCATGATCCAAACCTTGTTTCTAATAACACATAAGGTGATCCTTTCTTCAGCCCAGTCTGCTGCTGGATGCCAGCTGAACAGGAACAGTACCACAAGGGCTGAGCTTCATGGCACTGTGACAGCAGAACCTGGGAAATCTGACAGCGATCTGTTTCTAAAAGTGAATTTATCCCTCTTCTGAGACATAAATATAGTTTCTCAAAAACGTTAATGAGAAAGAACTATTTTACATAAGGAAAAGTTGTATGTTGGAGACTTCACATTACAGCTTTTCAAGTCATAACAATGAAAAATGGACAGTCCTCAGGACACTTCAAAGGACTTTTTGAATTTGGAAAGAAAACCCTGTTATAATAACAAAATAATTGTTCTAGGATTTTTCCTAGTTGCTATTTAAAAAACCCCAAAACATTTCCTGGTTTAATTGGCATTGGAAACTGTGTTTCCTTTTTTAAAAAAAACGTGTGGCAAGAGTTGTTAACTAGTGTCCATCAGTAGTAAAAGCCAATAAAGTATGAGCTGATTTATATGGACTACAACTGTGCACAGCAAGATTTTAAGGGAAGTAAACTAATGGAGCAAAGCAAGTATTTTCTGAAAGACGTTGTCATCATATCTGGTTGTGGTAGGGCATGCCTGAAATTAAAATTGCTGAAGCAAATGGAAAAGTCAAATTAGCTAAGAAGGTTTTAAAGCCAAATCCTATGGTATGAAGTTAGTCTTTACTTAACTGAAATTCCCAAGAATTTCAGTAGGAGCATTGCCTGGAAAAAAGGCTGGAGTGTCAGACTTTTGGTTAATAAGAACACAGTGGGATACTTCTGGGTTAGTTTTTGTGGAACATCATAAAATAGAAGGCTATAAAACCAGAGGTGCATAATAAAAGCAAACTGCACCACTCTATAAACCAATCTTTCTATTTTAACTTTGGGAGAAAATGTGACTTCAGAAGAAACCATCTATGTTTCTTCCAAATGCCTCTAACTATCCAGTATTTTATGTAAAAAAATAAGCAGGAGACAATAGCCTCTTTCATGCTTCAGTATATTAATATCTAATTAATATTAATAATAATTTGCTATATTAATAACCCTTAGTTAAAAAAAAATAATCCTTGCTCCTAAAAATATGACTTTACAATAATAGTGTATTTCCCACATTTAGTTTTCTGGGCCTACTTTTATGATTAGAAAAAGGAATCCAAGTGAGCTCACTATTATTATATGTTTCTCAGTGGTTTTTGTCTTCTGTACATCTGTCTTTCAGATTCTAAACCTTTGGGGATCAGGTCTTTTGCAAAACATCAGTTAAGATGTTAATTGAATTTAAAAAGGAGTCTTGTGCGAGAAGAGGAACTGCTGAGCACATTTAACTTTGGGAAAATTGCATGGCTTTCTCTGCAGCTTGTAAAAATTGCTGTGGTTTCTTTTTGGTTTTTTTTTTAACACTTTCAAGGTATAGGAATGGGTACAATATATGATACTTAAGTCCCAATACCCCAGATAAATGGAACCCGTTTGTGGATTAAACATCCCTAATAACTGCACTCAGGGTAGTCATATAAGCAACCTGAAGAGATTCCTAGTCCTTGTAGATATTCAAATGATGTAGCACTGGTTTTGTCCATATTTCTTCATGTTATCCTCAGTCAAATGATCACACTGAATTTTCATCTGCTAGGCTTCCAATATTTCTTATTGATATGAGTAGTATATACAAACAGGATATATATGAAATCTCTGACAAGGCTTTGGCCTTTACAAAAATTTACAAATTACAAAAGGAACAACCTTTCTGTTGAAAAATATCAGTCTGAGACTGCTCAGTGAAAGCATACTTTGTTCTAGTAAGAACATACTAGGGGAGAAAAACCATTTTGCTTATTTATATTCAATACATTTTGGTTGATTGCTCTTGTGCTTCTTTTAGTAAAAATCATAAAACCTGATATTTCTACTTTGTTTGTTTGTTTGTTTGTTCCAGCCCAGAAATAGAAAAAAATAGTTGGAACTTCAAGATTACCCAAAAGACAGGAATTTTGAGGTTTGATACACAGCGCTGCTTACTAGGCTTGCATTTCATACATATTGTGTGCTAATTGCTTCCAGATTCTCTTCTTGGAAGTTCGGGAAGTTCCTTACCGTGCAGCTTCTACAGGACAAATTCTGTCCATTTATTATTTACTCTTGTTGGTCATTTTCAACCAATCAATGCACTTCTTGCTGTTTAATTAGCACGACTGAATCCACATAAACAAAAATTTCTGGCCTTTCCCATAATCTGCTACAAGGCCACCCCATAAGAGCTTTCTGATTCAGTTCGTGCAGGGAACCAATGCAAGGACCATTACACAATAAATAATGTGTACATGTGTTTTCCCATGCAAGTCTCCACCCATCCCAGCCAGTAAACAGGTAATAGGTGTGACAAAAAAAGCATTTTGTCTGACATGGATAAATCTGATAGACTATTCAGCTTCCTTGTCTTTGCTGTAACATTAATATCTTCCCTTTTTTTCAGCAGTCAATGGGATAACTTAATTTTCCCAAACTGATTGTGTTCCCTACACATTTCCAAAATAAAGGAAGTAATGAACAACATAGCTAGTACCTAAATTCTCTTTTGGGTTGAACTTTGGGGGGGAAAAAAAAATTAAAGATTAATATTTTCCACTTAAATCACAATCTGGGTGAAAAAAAAAAAAAGTTCGCAAAAAGCCAAGAAGTGAATATCAAAACATAACGTCCACCCTGTTGGATGATGCAAGGATTAATTCAGTGCAGCTGCACCTCCATTAGCTGAAAGGACTGAGAATGTGGGTGCAGTGACAGCTTGACGGTTACCAAACACTTGCCTTAGTCCTATTTCTGAGATTTTGTGACATGACAGCAGAGTCAAGCATAAAATGGGGAAAACCCCACCTAAGAGCAAAAATATTTGACAACAACAGACTAAAACCAGCCCATTTATCCTGGCTTTCTGAAATATTTAAAGCTAATTGTATCATTATTAATGGAAAGTTAATGTTTTTTATGGTGTACTTTTTCTGGATTACCTTTCAAATGGATGATAGGCATACATAAAATTCAGCTTCTGTTCTGCTCCCCCCAAACTATCACCCTTACTTCTCACTGCTTTGTGGCTTCTTGACATGGTGTAGCTCTCTTAACTGAGTTGACAGGCCTATCTCTTCTTGCATTCTTCACCAGACACTCTGTTTCTCTCCCTTCTCCTTCATTTTCACGTATACAAATATATACATATGGCATGAGCTATTGAACTTTTGATTGAATTTTAGTGCCTATGAAGAGGCCAAATGACAGCTCTTATGTCTTTCAAAATCTGCATATTTTCTGGTCAATTCTGCTCAGGACTGTCATTTAGAAGCACCTTCATCTTTCTCCAAAAAGATCTGTTCTTTGCACCCCAGTCTTGGACCACAAGCTCATTCCATATTGCACACCAAGTAAACTTTGAAAGCAAAAACGTTCCAGTCTTGGGTCTTACTGGAACTGGAAGCAGCAAGTGAAAGGCTGAGCATCACAGGCATCTAAAAAATTCAGTATGTCAACACTATTTGAAGAGCCATGTGTGCGTCATATTCTTGTTTGCAAGCTCATTAGATTACTTGTGTTGAAAGATGGATTAATGAATTAATCACAGGGTGTGGTGGATGTTTTTTCTTAATGTTCTGAGACCAACTTAATATGACGGGTTTTATTTTTTTATATGTATGATTCATTTCAGAACTGGAAAACACAGAAAGTAGAAATGTGAAAATGATAACTGTGTTAAAAAAGTAAAATTATAATCACTGCTAATAATCATCTTTGGCACAGTAAGATTTCTTTTATGTCATCTGAAACTGTAGATAGTACCAGCAACCGTGGAAAGAAGGAATGATATGAGAGCTTTATAGTTAATAAATCAGAGCTAAATGGAAAAGGGTGTGTTTCTGATTGCGCAAAATGTGACAGGTTTCTGGTTTGCTAAACTGAAACCAGAGGTGGTTCACATCTTGATCTTCTCAAATTGCAGCATTTACAGAAAAAAATCTACTATTTTCTTGTCTTAAATTATTTAAGTTTGGGGCAGCTCCTAATATTACAAAATGCACTGGCTGGAATTTATTTCAACCTTACTCAAAGGCAGAAGGCAGCATGGACAGGCATCTGGTCCTGGATTCTGCATAGAGGGAGACACTGATTTCTGGCCTATTCATCAGCTGCACCAAGTCGGGCATTTATATGCTCAAGTGCCTTTTCACTTATTTTCCTGGTTTTCAGTTTTCATGTTTTAGACAGCTGCCCACCTAATGGTCCAAATTCTGCACATTCTTTTCTTGGACACCTAGCCCACTGAGCACTGCATGGTGGGATACTGGCACTTCGCACACAAGAATAGAAAGAGTCTCAACATTAGGCAACACCAAATTGTGCAGTTCTGAGCAGGACCATTTGCATGAACTGTGAACCATCTGGTCTTCAATCATTTTGAAAATGAGGTATAGCCAGATTTTCAAATATATTTACCTTAATAAATAAAGATAGAGATAAATGTCCAAGGACAGAAATAAGGTCCCCTAGACAGTTTTTTAAAGTGCCTGGAGAATTCTGGCTCTATCAATAGGAGTAAGGCAGCTAGATACTTATTAAAATCCCATAAATCAAAGGCCTTTGTAAATGCAGTCTTTGTTTCCTGATCCCTTCTGTTTTCACCTTCAGCTGTACAAACACTCTCTGAGTGTACAGATACAAGATATGCAGTTCCTTCCCCAACAACACCCTTTTGGTTCTCCTTCATTACTAAAACTGAGGAAATGACAGAGACCAAAATACAGACTGTAAAATCTGTGTTACTATTAAAGGGGACATTGTACAGTTCAAACATATCCGATAAGGTGTCTCTGAGACAAGGCAGGGTCCCATACCTGTTGCTTAGGAAAATGAGCATTCTTCTTGAACACTGACTGTTAAATTGAAATTTTAGCAGACAAAATACATAGAAAGACTGAGTCCTAAGCATGCTTCGGAGCAGGACTATACAAGTGTCTGAAAGAATAAAAATAGGTTTGACAACAGTGCATGAATGCTGCCAATAATCCATACCAGTGCTATGTATGTATTTAGTTACATATCACAATTTCTCTTCTCATATGCTTAGTCTGAACACAATAAAACAGAGAAATAGCTGTCATAGTCATTCAGTAGTTGCAAAAATCTTGAAGTCACGCTCTGTTGTGCTTTATAGAGCTTTCACTCTAGTGCTGCTGAGATCTATTGCAACAGCTAGAAAAATAGTCATTGTTTTATGGTTTTGGATGTCTGAAGGAGAAAAATATTACTTTTAGGCTGTTACTGAGTACAATGATGCATTTCAAAGCCCTATTAATATTTTATGCTTCCACCTGAGATGCCAGATAGCTGAATTTTTTATTTCTTTTTGTACATTACTTGGTATATGGCAGTGCTGTAATATGACATGCGCAACAGATTTATCATGTAGTGCTCAAAGGATGTAAATCAGTATCGTTCCTTAGAATGAAATTGTCTGCTTTGACAATAATGCATACTGTACAGAAAAGGCAGTGTGATGAATTTTTTGGAAGGAGCAAGGAAGAAGGGCTCTTTCACCAGCCTCAGCACCCCAGCAGTCCAGGTTGTGTGGTGGGAATCCCCCTTCTCACTCCTGTTCTCCCTCTCCCCACAGCCACCTCTCCATTCCCACCCAGAGTGATTCATCTGGCTCTGTGTCCTCACTCATGCTTTGCTCCTCTTGTTCTGTAACTCTCAGCCCATGTCCCCAGCAGTGAGCTCCCCTTAGCTCTGCACAGCACTGGAACAGACATCCCTCCTGAATCAAAGTGAAGCATTGATGAGCTGTAATTTGCACCAAGCATAGTGATTTCCCTGGGTAATGTCAATGGGAAGCATCCCAGATGTCCATGTGGATGGACTCAGTTGGATTCTTAGTTTTTCTGTAATGTCCTCCAAAAACTTATTTGAATTTCCAGCATCACACTAGCCTTCACTTCAGACAGTCACTCATAGGAAAATTTGGGCTGAAAGGAGCTCAGATGTCATCTGGTTAATAAGTACCAAGAACATGGTCAGGCTCAGCATTTGCTGGCTGTTGCATGAAGACGGTGCAGGCAGAGGCTGTTCATGTGGGCAAAGCAGGAGGAATCACAATGAGTCAGAGAAGGCTCTCCCCTCCTACTCTCAGCATAAGGTTCCCTAGCCAGGGAATGAACACTGATGCACAACTTCCAAAAATGTCTCTCATGAACATGAGGGACCCTGCAAGAGCTGTGACTATTTTATTTTCCTCTGATTTACCTCTCTCAAATGCTTAAGATATGTCCTAGCTCTTTTCTCTCCATGGAGCTATCAGGGGTTTTAGCAATAACTGGTTTGAGGGTGTTGTGGCTCTGAGGTCTGGAGCCTCACCCCCTGAAGCCTAGACTCAGCATGCTCCTACTTAATGCCTTTTGGGCTGAGAAGGTAAAGAAATAAACTGAGAAAAAAATAATAACAACTAAACTAAAATAAGGTTTTTAAAGAAGAAAACCTCAATCCTAAATGCTGAGCGCTCACTATCACATGCAAAGGTGTAATTCTGTCTGTTGGGGATAGAAATATTAACTACAAGTATCTGTTCAAAAATGAGACAATAAAGAGTTGTATGCTTCTCCGTCAGCTCCACTGCAATATGTTTGTAAAGAGATTCTTTACTGCATATTTGGAGATCAAGAGCATGTTTCCATCAGCATAACTGCAGACTACAGTCTGTAATATTTTTTTTCAGTCTCAGTTTAGAAAGAAAATACAACATCGAAAATGAGGTGAGCTGTATTTCAGTGACACATTTACTTTTTTTAGGTGTTTGTAGCTTCAAACAGTTCTATGAGAATTAGAACTTACTGTGCTCATATTGTGCAGTTTTATTTTAGTACCTCAGAATAATTCACACTAAAAGTATGCAAAGTTACTATTATGAGAACAGTTAAGGAAGTCAGTTTAATTGCTAGTACAAAAGTGACAGAATCGGTGTCTGCTAACATATATCGGACAGAAGAATATCCAAGCTATGTGATGGCTTTAAAACAAACTAAGGAGACTTAAAAATTCCTTCTTCAATAAAAAATTATCTTTAATTATCTGAATATTGCTTCAGATTTTAAAAGAAGAGTCTTAAAAAGTTGGAAGGACCAAATCCTGATAAAACCTAATCAAGAAAATGCCTTTAATTTTAAAAGATATATTTTTCAGTGTTTATATATAATAAGCTTTGTGGTAGTTTTGATCCTAAAGCTATTTGGAGACATACTGGAGCAAAGAAATGAGTTAGTTTCCTTTCCCGCCTGAAAGAAACCTATTGTTCCTTACCATGTGAATGATTATACACAGTCATTCACATTGTATATCCACCGACTGTGCAGATGCTTAAATAAAGGTCAGAAATTTTTTGCTTAGCCCTTTTTAAAATATGTTGCTTGCACCAAGCAATGAACATTGGCAAAGAAGAGCTCAGGTAAAACAGACACACATGCTGCTGCAGGAGAACACTGCTCTGTGCAAGATCATGTTGCTGCACTTAAAGATGGTGATTGAAGCCTTTGGACTCACTCCAGATCTTGTTGAAAACATGGTGGAGTCCCTCTGGCTGGCACAGTGGGAACTGTGCAGGCTCCTTGTGCTCCAGGGCCATGAGAGAGCAGTAAATACCATTTGTCATCATTGTTTTTCTCATCAGACTTCCCTCCCACTTTTAGAGGGAAAAAAAAGTCTTGCTAGTCTCACTGCTTTCTACTGGAGGCATTTTTATGAAGTAGTCTTTTTTAACATCAGTAAAACTCAACATTTCTCCTTGTTGGAACCTACTGTGATAATGGAAAGCTTTTTTCTGGTTTGATAATGAAATATATTTTTCACCCTTTACTCTTTTGACTCTAAATAGCTTTTATTAGTATAATCCATCCTCTCTATCTTGCTTCCCACACACAAAGAAAAATATCCCATAGAGAATAGTGTTCATATGCACTTATTAGTTACTGTGAGTTTTATTATTGTATTTCATACTGTATTTTGCCCCACTAAGTGAGACAATGTGATGTACTTTAAGTTCAAATTGTATTAAAAACCTTTCACACAAAAGCAGTTAGGCACCTAACCAGGTGTGCCCAGAAGAGCATCTATTTTGTCCATATTAATCTGACATTATGGTCTGCATCTCCAGTACAAAGGGTACCTTTTTTCACATGGATTTGTTTTATTCACATGAAACAGATATAGTGTTTTACTTTTCATAAAGTAGTCTTAATTTGCCTGAATATCTCTCTTTTATGAATAGTTCAGACATGAGCTGGGAATGCTTGTTTCTCTGACTTGTATTTGGAAATGACTGCTCACGATCACATCAGTTGCTAATACCTCAAACAGCATCCTTTTATGCATCTTGCTTACATATTTTTTTTAATACAATTGCTGTTCATTAGGTTTTATATACTATGATTAACACCCCTTCTCCCCAGCCATTAAGTAACTTATCAGATGACAGACTTTACTGTAAAGAACCACCAAACACTGAAAAACTGTGCTCACTTCAACATAAGCAGGTATCTTTATGCTAATTATCACCAGTGATTTTCTTTCTAGAAAGATAATGAAGCAGATTTTGCTTTCAATAACACTAATGTAAATGCCTAATAATACTGGCACATCTGCAGTGTGGTTCTTACAGATATTCATAACCATAGCTGCACTGCATTTATCTAGTAGAACAGCTTTCTTGTCTCTGCCTGGATCCAGAACAGCTGCCGTCAGCAGTATAGCTAACTTCAAGCTTAAGGGCAGAATCTTTCACCTGGGATCTAAGACACAAGACCAGTGA
>JANIJG010022166.1:0-18615 GCA_024611175.1 Megaceryle torquata | reverse complement strand
GGCCAGCAAGTGATAGCACCGTGCTGGCAAATAATGCCACCGTGCCACGTGTCCCACCTGTAGCCCCTGCCAGCTTTGCTCCGTGGCACACAGAGACTTGTCCAGTGAGCACTTAGGGGCCAGGGACCTGTCACCAGCACAGCCCAGAGAAGAGCTTGGCGCTGATGGGACTGTCCAGCCCTGCAGATTCTCAGACTCTGTTCCAGGAGAGCACAGAAGCGGAGCCCGGCCTCCAGCGTGGGATAGATCTGTCCTGTCCCCTTACAACACAGAAGCTGCAGCTCCAGGGCCCCTGGTGTCTGCTTGGAGTAACCCATCCATCCGAGCATCCCTCTGATGGGACCGCAGCGCTGTCTGCCACGCAGGACCAAGATCTGCAAGTAGTAGTAAGTGTTGGTGTGCTCTGACCCAATGCTTTTGTCATTGCTGAAGCAATCTGAAGAGGTTGGCGTCGCTCTCCTTGGTGTGAGGAGCTGATGGAGCAGCTGAAGGAGCAGCAGCGAGCCAGTCTCCAGATATGGGCCAAGTACTGAGAAGTGCAGGTGTTGCTGTGGGGATTTTTTGGGGGTCTATATGGTCTTCCCTTCAGTATCTCAGCCCTCCTGTCACATTTGTCAGCAGCTCCCGATTTGCTGGAGCTTGTGCAGCCGCCACCTCCTTCATGGGGCTTTTCCTTGCTCCCTGGGCTCTTCAGGAGCCAGAGCCCCTCCTGTGCCGCAGTGCTGGCCCCAGACAGGGAGGTGCTATCCAGCCAGGGATTAAGGCCATGAAAAATAGTTTTTAAAATCATGAAATGATTTTTTTTTTCTTTTCCTATTTCCTGATTCAGTTTTCTTCCCGTTTTCTCTAGCTAGTGTCTCTGTTCGTTGTAGGATCTCCTGACACTTCTGATTTAGCACTGATTACAAGTTTAATTTTCCATTGTTCAGACAAATGAAGAGCAAGCCTCGCAGAACCGCTGCTTATCTCGCAGCTTTCTTTCAGTTGCACTTGAAAGGTGTTGCAGCTCCCAGCAGATGTTTAGGGGGTGATTTACTGTTGTAGCCAAAAGCAATCCCTTCTTTTGAAGGATGCTTCCCAAGAGGTGTGTGTGCCGAGGAGGGCTCTGCCATCAGATCGTGGTTTTCCTGGCATGGGCGGTGGGACACGTCTGGGCTTCCGTGAGACATGGGGCTGTAGTGCCCAGGGCCACCCCACGCCACTGACACGCTGTGCTTAGAGCTGCGATACCGGTGCGGAACGGCCCGGTGTGGGTTGCGGTGACTGGAAAGCGGCCTGTTTGTTTGAAAGCCAGGGCACTGCTCGAGGTGTGATTTAAACCAAGAACGTTTGGGCAGGATCTGTTTATTAACAGCGTTTTCACATCTCGTAGCCATATTGCCACAGCAGCAGGGAGGAGAGAAGAGGAGGGGAGGGGAGAAGCTCAGTGAGTTTTGTGTACAACCAGAGAGGGTTGGTGGCTGTGGGCTGTTGCCGGCCGCTCAGCGCAGGCACTCTGAGAAGGGTCCTTGCTTCTCCTGAGTGCAGCTTCTACCACCACCAGATCCTCCTGCCTGGGCCAGTGCAGGAGGAGAAAACAGGTCCGATGCTTGTGCTTCCCCTTCCTCTCGCCTGCTCGGGCACTGGTGCCAATCCCCCAGGGTGATGCCGAAAGCCGTCGGTGCCGCACGGCTGCAGCGGTGCCCAGTGCGCGGGTGCGGCAGGTTCTCCCTCGGGGCAGAAGCGCCTGGTTTGCTCTGTGGTGCACACGGGTGTTGCTGTGGGGCGGTGGCTGCTCCGGGTGTGTGCCCTCAGATGGGTCCCAAGCCGGCCGGGTCCTGCGCGTTGCAGCCCAAGCGGGTGCGCGGGGCTTGGCGGGAGCAGCCGATGCCGCAGTAGAGCCGAGCCAAACGGGGTGAAACACGGGCTGCGTTCACTCGACTGCATTCCAGGACAAAACACGAAGCTTGGTTTCTGTCTTGCTTAAAACAGACTAGTGGAAGCTTTCGATTTCTCCCTGGTCAGCACTTAGACTTTCCGTAGGCGTCCTTGAAAACGGCTCCTTTTTAAACTTCATGCGAAGCGTTTCGAAAAAGCACTTGCACAACGACATGAACGTGTTTGACTCTAAGCATCAAAGCACTGGATCGTGAGCCCCCCTCCCCTCCGCCCATTTCAATCTACTGACACTCGAATTTTACGTGCTGTACTGTGTGTGTGTGTGTGTGGCGGGGGAAGGGGGAGGCATCGTGGCGCAGGACCCTCCCGTCTCTGCCCGCCGGAGAGCTGGCAGGGAGCGATGCCGCCCGCTCGGGTCAGCGCTGGCAACGTGAGGGCCAGCCCTCTGCTCCTCGGCGACGGTCAGTAGCGTGTTCACAAGCCATGAACCTTCTTCTCTGTAGTGTTGAGTGATACTGTGATTAAAACGTTATTGAATGATTCCAAGATTTTTTTTTTTTCTCTTTCTTCTGTCGTTAATTCTTATTACCACTTTGGAAAAAGAATGAAAAAGAAAAAAAAGGCAGCTTTGATTTCCAAATGTGCAATTCACATGTGAACAAAGTAATTCTGAAAGTAATTCTCAATGTATTTTACATTCTCGTTGCTCTCTTCAAAGCAAGAGGTGTTTTGCCCTGATGTCATTTCCAGCCTGCAGAAGATGTAATTTAAGACATATATATATTGTGCTTGCAAGAATCATAAATCTGTGCATCCTATGTCATTCCTTTTCCCATTGTTACAATACAGATATGATTTAGGGTTTGTTTTGTTTTTTTCCTTTAGAACTGTATAGTGTTTTTTTAAAATCAATTGTAAATGTCTGGTTTTCATATAATGTTTAAAAAACATTGAGAAAGAGGATGGTGCTTGTTCCATATCATTCTTGATTGTATATTGCTTCTGTTATGTTTATAAGTAAACTGTGCATGACTTGTGTTTAGCAGTCATTATGGTGTCCGTTTGTGAAATTTTTATTAAAAAGAAAAAAATTCCGTAGATGCACTTATTGTATATGTGATTAGATTTTGCGTCTGAGGCTAGAAGCCTTGAACTGCCAAGGAAGGAAGAAAAAAAAAGTGTTGGCAGTTATTAATTAATATGAAATCGCTTTGTTGGGAGCATAATGAAATAAAAGATATGAAGTGTAGAAAATAATTAAAAAAGCGATTTTACAAATTTCATTTTGATGCTTGTGATAAAAGACAAATGTACTTGTGTAGAGAAATTCCTTTAAAATAATGACTAGAAGAAGCTGATTTTGAGGTTAATGCTGTAGAATAGGAATGTATACCAAATGTAATCTTTCCAATGCTACAATGAATTTATACATGAGATTGATATGCAATAAACCTGTGTGCTTTTATAAGCAGTGGTCCCGTGAGCTTTTTTCCTTGGAAGAAGGGTAGAGACCCCACGTCATGCGCGGTGATGGGACGGGTTCCTCCTGGCTTTGCCGAGCTGCAGACGAGCAAGCCCAGGAGGTGCAGGGTGACGTGATAGAAGCAGGAACTCGGGCAGGAGCGGTTTGAGGTTTTTGGACAAGAACAAACGGTCTGATGAAGGAATGAGCTTTAGGATTGTTATAGTCTGCAAAAGTTAACATCTTTTATCTCCTCTTCCCAAGCAGCTCATGCAGATACAGGAGGATGCCCGTGCTCTGCTGTCTCCACTGCTTACGGTAACTCTGCCTCTCTGGTAACTTTGATTTAAGTGCTGGGTTTGTAATACTTGAAAGGAGCTTCAGAATACCAAATGATGGACACCTCTCCTTGGTGCTGAGGTCCAGAAGGACCAGGTGACCCAGCTGGCACAGGGAAGAGACGGCTCTGGGGAGGGAGTTAGGACAAAGCATCAGCAAGCGCTCTAAAAATGCCAAGAATATTTCCTTTCACAACTACGAGCTGAGGGTTAGTGAACTATCTAGTGATAGCGGTCAGATGTTTCAGCAGGGGCCCTGGGAGCAAAAATTACTTGAAAGCAGGGTCTTTGAACTAACAACACGCATTACCAAACTGATGAATGGTCTCTGCTTCGAAAAGTCATTCATCGTGATCAAATGATGGTATCCCACATCCAGCATAATGGCCCTTCCCTGGAGTTCACCGTGTAAGGGTTTCAGTCTTAGCTGAACTCTTGAGTAGGAGCCCTCTGCCTCGCTGTGACGGCTGGCAACCTTTCTCCTTATTAGCCCCGGAGGGAAAGGGAAAAAAAAATCTATCAGATAAGAAAGCTCTGATAATAGAGCGATTGTCAGGCAGGCCTCAGAGAGAAGAGAACAGAGTGTTTTAAAAGAATATTGCTGACAAGTGGACTTTGTCATCCAGAAAGCACTTGAGATTCACCATAAACCAGTGAGAAAAAGGCTCCTTTTTTTTTTTTGGGGGGGGGGGGGCGTGGGGGGGGGTTGAGAATCAGAGCGGGGGGCAAAAGAGAAGGTCAAGGAAAAGTCTGTTCCCAGTAAATAGAGCACTGTTGAGCCTGGCCTTACTGGGCAGCTGAGTTACTGGGTGGCTGTCAACAGCCTGACCCTTAGATCCTCAGATCCTCTTTCCCGCGGTAGCTGGGAAAGCATGTCACTAAAGCATCGAAACGGGGAGGAACTTGGAGGGGGACAGCCCTGGGTTACCTTTATCCACCGAAGGCTTAAGCTGCTATTGCAAGTCCTGTACCTGCTTTTAGTGAGAAACAGTCCCTGGCCTGCCTGGAATGAGAGTGTCTGCCGTGCGGACAGACCGGCGGTGCGTTAGTTTGTCACCCCGTAACCCGATGGGAGAACGATGCCAAGTAGTCCTGTACTCTTCAGTGACCCTGGTGAGGAGGCTTTCGGGAGCGGGATTGGCCAGGGCCGGGGGGAAGCGCCGTGCGGACACCTTCTTGAAGAAAACGTCAAGAAGCGGACAAAAGAATCACGTTTAGTTCAGTTTAGTCAGCTCTTCTCTGCTGTTAAGCCGGGACGGTCCCGGGATGGAGCGCAGAGCTGAGCAGGGCTCCCCTCGACACCGAGCGGTCTGCGGGACCGGCAGCGCCGGGCAGGGAGCTGGAACTCCCCGGAACACCCGCCGAGACCCGGCCTCGGGGCGAGCGGGGCCGGCCCGACCCGTCCCGCTCCCTCCTCCCCGGGGCGGCCCCGCGCCCGCCCCCGCCGCGGCCCGGCCCGCCCCGCGCCCGCCGCGCTGGGCTCCGAGGGGCGCTGTGGGTGCGGGCAGAGCGGGGCCGTGGCGGGGGCACCCCGGGGAGGCACCGGCACCGGGACCGGGAGCGGAGCGTGCGGGGGCTGCGGAGGAGCGGACGGCGGAGCCCGGCAGAGCCGCAGCAGAGCCCGGCTCCTCCCCGAGTCCCCTCCCCGGCCAGCCCGGGCCGCGGGGGGAGGCGGATCCCGGCGCCGGGGAGCGGCTCTGCCGCCGAGGGGAGCGCGGTGAGTGGCCGGAGGCTCCGTCCTCTCGGTGTCTCGGCTTCAGCGGCGTCCCCGGGGGGGTTCTGGGCGGCGGCGGAGGTGCCGGTGGCGGGGTTCGTGTGCGTGTCCCCGGGGGTGCATCGCAATGTGCTCCCGGCCCGGGCGGCCCCGCAGAGCAGCCGCTCCCGGACACGGGGTCACGGTACCGATGGGAGTCCCAGCATCGTGTCTGGGGCTGCGATGGGGGTTCGTGGCCCGGCGTGGTGTCCCTTCAGTGGCACCGGGCACCCGCGGGACGCTGTAGCACCCAGTGCCTCTGAAAGCCGCCTTTTGTCATTAGCTGGTTCTTAGGTCAGGCTTCGTCCTCAGCAGGACAGGGTCAGGAGTAGAATGTAGCACTTCCCTCATCCGCAGGGCATTTGGCAGATCTCTGGCCCAGAGGCCTGTGTCCCTCGTCCAAGGACAGGAAAATAAGCAGCATCTTGATCAAATGAGCTTTTGTTGATGGGTCTGTTTTGTCCTTCTGCCAGTTATTGATGCAGGGAGATATATTTGCGTCTTGGTTTCTGTTCCTGGTCTGTGGCCTTTGGAAGGGAGCAGCTCAGGGGTGGTGATGGCATATGATCAGGCCTCAGCGGAGAGGAATTAAACCATAGTTTTTCCTCAAATTATGTAATGGGCTAGGCCGTGGGGATCAAATACTCCCTCAGGTGTTTGTTCTGTAGGTGCATGGGATGTGGTGTGTCACAAGAGACTATGAATAAGCTTAACCCTGGATGAGGAGCTTTAGGGACACAGGCAGGTGTGCAGCTGCTCCTTGGAGCAATTGGGACAGGTACAAGCTTTGAGGAGCGCAGGGCTCGTGGTGAGGCACCCACCAGAGTTTTCACCACCCATCAGCCTGGGGCAGGGGGAAGTCAGGAAGGTAAAGGCTGGTGCTGGAGGCCGGGGCTGGTGGCACCCCCAGTTCCCAAAGGGGATTAAGAGGGGACACAGAGGTGCAGCAGCAGCAGAGGAGAAGCTGAGGCTCGGTGGTGCTCCAGGCCTGCCCTGGCTGCTTGCTCAGGTGTGAGCCTGCCCGGTGCCTGCTGCAGGGCCTGGCTGCTCCCCAGCGCCTGGCCGCATCCTGCACCTCTCTGCCTGATGCCAGATGGAGGCTTCAGGAGCCACCAACTTGGACCTGGCTCATCATGTGTCTCTGGGAGAGGTGTGTGGACAGGGAGAGCATCATGAGTTCACCTGTATGGGTTCTGCCTCCATACAACGCCCTGGGAAGGTGGTGCCTGGGTCCTGTGCTGCCCCGAGGTTCCCATTTGGTTCCCCATGCAAAATGGTGCACTGGTCATGGCTAAGTGTGAATGCCCTCTGCTTTACTGGGAGGAGTTGTTCCATCTGTCTGTCTGTCTTATGCAGCTTTCTGGTTCTCTGCACTGCCAACATGTCTCGGAGCACCCCTGGCAGCTCTGTGGATGACAAGACCTTTCTCCTGGAGTACCGATGCCACCCAGTGCGGCCAGAGCCCCCCAGCCCGACCTACCCCCCTGGGAGGCGTAGCTCTGCCAATGCCACCTCGCTCTCGCCCCTGGGCTCTCCCACCTCATCCGAGCCCCACCGCATCGTCCTCAGCACAGACAGCCCTGTCTCACTGAAGGTGGGAACCCAGCAGCTCATCCCCAAAAGCTTGGCTGTCTCCACCAGGACCAAGAACAATCCCTCCTGGCACCAGAGCTTGGGGGCTGCTGGGTCATGCCTGGAGTCCCTGCACCCCAACCCAAAGCAGGCGTCCATCCCCAGCCTCTCCCGGGAGGCAGAGGTGGAGGATGATGGTGGAGGGGCCCTCAAGCGCAACCTGAGGAACATGTCCTACCGCGCGGCCATGAAGGACGCGGAGCCGGCGCCAGTGACCATTCCCTCGCTGAAACCCGTGTCAGAGGAGGGCAGCGCCCTGCCTGCCCGCAGCCCCGGCAGGAACAAGGTGGGGTTTGCACCCATGGTCACACAGTTACTCTCACGCGGAGGTCAAGTGCCTCTTTCCTGGTGCTGAGCTGCGGCCGGGGGATCCGCAGAGCCCTTTTCCTGCAGCTCCTGACGGTTATGGAGCTGTGTGAGCCCAGCATGGAGCTTCCTGGGCTTGGTGACCTGACTTGTGCCTTGGGAAGCCTGCATGTCACCAGCAGATGCTGTAGGTTCCCAGAGAGCCCAAAAATAGCTGACATGGCTTTTGTTGGGAGCATAACTGGCTGTGCTGGGCTCCTGCTTGTCACCAGGCAGCGGCAGACATGTTTGCAGGGTGGGGTTGGCTGGGCGGGTGGCTCCTCGGTGGCAGTTGGTTGTACACAAATATGGGTGAAGGAGGCCTGGCGAAAAGGAGCCTCGGTGCGGGCAAAGTCCAGGTGCAAGGCAGGTAGATGTGAAAGGCAGTGACAGGGTAACTATAAAATGGTTTAGATCATGACCCCGATAATGCCTGGTGAAAGTTGAGTCACTGCAGTTAAGACAAAAGCTCAGGCAGAAATCTGTCTGGAAGAACAGGGTGGTATTTGCTGACTGGCTGCACAGGTAACTTCTCCCCTTTCTCAGGGAGCTGAATGCTTCCCAGGGCCACAGAAGTACAGAAGTGCAGCACGCTCTCCTCTTCTTCCTCCCACAGAAAACCTTTGGGCGGAAGCGGGTGCAGAAACGCGGCGGCTCGTTCAAGGACGGTGAGTGCTGCCTCCCTCCCGGCTGCCTCAGAGCACCAGCTCCACCAGCCCCTCTGCCTCACAGGGCACCAGGACACTTCTCAGCAAAACGAACCCCCAGAAGCCCCTGTGCTGCTGCTCGTCCCTGGCCCGGGGCAGTCGTTTTGCCTCAGTTTCCCCAGCTGCAGGAGGAGCGTCTCAGCCCAGCTTCCCCACTCCCTGGGCGCAGTGACGCCCAGGCTGCTGCTGCTGGGCTGGCAGCTGGAAACGCTCCCAGCTCTGCTTGCACTGAGCAAACACAGGAGAGCTGTTTCCTGGCTGCAGGGAGCTGTCAGAGTGGGAGCCGCTGGTTAACTGGTGCTGTGCAAAGTCCGACTTAGTGGGGAGGTGCCGGCCCTGGCTCGTCGGTGCTCGTGGAAGGGCTCTCGGCCAGTGGGGTGAGGTGTTGGTGGGAAGGGAAGCCATGGGCTGGGAGAGGCTTCACTGACCTCGTGCCTTTCTCTCCGCAGAGCCCCGGCTGTATCAGGAAATCCGTGAGAGAGGTCTGAACTCTGTCAGCCATGAGTCAGATGAGGATCCGCTGGAGGAATCCATCCCAGAAGAGCCGTCCCCTGCGGGTACAGCGATCATGGTGCAGAGCTATCGCCCGGCACAGGTGACCTGGAGCCAGCTCCCGGAGGTAGGGGCAGCAGCCAGCCTACAGGTCCTGAAAGGGTCCGAAAGGCCCCACTTGCCCTCACCACCGGCCACTCCTGTGCTCATGATGTGCTGCAGCCACAGCTGTGTGTACTTTAAAGCTCTCTGAGCTGCTGAACAAGCCCTGAGTAGATGATTCTGCAGTGTTAGTGTTTGCAGTGGGGTGTTCTGGGACTTTCCAGCCCTGGTTGGGACATGCAGGTTCCTGTCCAGGCTCGTCAGGATGCCAGCAGAGCTGCTGCGGTTGTGCTTGTGAGAGGTTCATCCGTAGAGAGAGGGGAGGCAGGTGCTCCTGCTGAGTACTGGGTCACTGGGGAGAAGAATTGCTTCCTGCAGAGCAGCATCAGCTCCTTGCTATGGGCTGTGGGGCTGTGGGACACTGTGGTGAGAGATGGAGCTGTGGGAGGCAGTGGGGGAAGACGGAACTGTGGGAGATGGAGCCATGGGAGATGCTGCAGTAGGAGATGGAGCTGTGGGAGGCAGTGGGGGGAGATGGAGCTGTGAGAGATGGAGCCATGGGAGATGCTGCAGTAGGAGATGGAGCTGTGAGAGATGGAGCCATAGGAGATGCTGCGGTGGGAGATGGAGCCATGGGAGATGCTGCAGTAGGAGATGGAGCTGTGGGAGATGCTGCGGTGGGAGATGGAGCTGTGGGAGGCAGTGGCAGAAGATGCTGCGGTGGGAGATGGAGCCGTAGGACGCTGGTGGGCTGTGCGTGGCCGGGCAGAGCCCCAGACCGCACTAGAGGGCGTGCAAGGACCGTCGGCGAAGGCGCTGCTCACCCGGCCTCTCCCCGCAGGTGCTGGAAGCGGGCATCCTGCAGAGGATATCCCCCGAGGAGCGCAAGCGTCAGGAGGTGAGCGGGGCCCTGGAAGTGCCCAGGGGAGCGGGACCACGCGTGGCTGTGTCTGAGCCCCCTCACACAGGGCTCGGCTCGGAGCAGGGCTGGGCTCAGCTCCTGCAGATGGGGTCTGTGGTGCTGCTGCCTCCACACGTCTTGGTGGGGAAGCAGGCAATGCTGCTGGTGGGGAACAGCCACTGGAAGGGAAAAAAGCTTAGTGCTGTGGCTTATTAATGACTAAACCATGCTGAAGGTACTGATACAGACCAGGCAGTGCATGAGATGATACAGGGGATGCTGTGCTGTTGGAGAAAACTCATTTCCCGTGGCTTCGTGCCAGCCAAATGTATATAAGATATAGCAAGTTTTAGTTCACTGCCTTGTTTAAGCCAGTTTGTGCTGTTACATCCTCGCTTCTTTCAGGCCATGTTTGAGATCATCACTTCCGAGTACTCCTACCTGCACAGCTTGAGCATCCTGGTGTGCCACTTCATGAGGTCAGAGGAGCTGAAGGAGACCATGACTCAGACAGAGCATCACCACCTCTTCTCCAACATCAGCGACATCCTGACAGTCAGCACCAGGCAAGTGGGGGCCATCCACGTGGGCTTGGGACCGGGCAGGCCTGGAGGAAGGGGGTGGTGTCTCTGGAGGTCCATTTATTTGCCAAGTGAAAAGAACCATCCCTTGAATGGTTGAAGACACTAAGACATCTCACCTAGTGCTCTTCTTAGTGCCTCATGTCATGGCACACACCCCTGTAGTGGCTTCCTGCTGTTACATGCTTGAGACCTGAATGTCTAGTGGAAGATGGACTGGTTTTAATGTGGGGTTTTTCATGTGTTACAGCCATTAAAATATATATAGCCTTTTTTTAATGGGTTATAATGATGGTGCTCAGTCACAGAGCTGCAGTTGGGCACCAAAAGCTGGCTGAGTCCCCATCCCCTTGCCTGGGCCACTCCTGTTTGCCTGGGAACTCCTCCTTGGGTGTCCTGGTGCTGCCACGAAGGTGGTGCCTCCCTTTGCCCCGGGCTGGTGAGACGGGCTGGTGGAGCTGGTCGCGCCCCGGCTCAGCCGCCCGGCTCCAGCCCGGCTGCAGCCGCTTGTTCCAGACCGCGGGCAGGGGATCGCTCGGTGCCAGAACTGAAACTGCACCTTAAAAGAGCTGGCGTGAGTGTGGCCTTTGCTCCTGGGAGGTGGGGAGCAAATGCCTGGGGAGCTGTGTCTGTGTGGGAGAGCAGTGGGAGGAGAGGGAGTGCTGGGCTGCAGTGTGCTGGGAACTGCTGCGGGGGCAGCGAGGGCTTGTGGCTTCCTGCAGACAGGCAGAAGTGGCCCTGATGGGGCAGGACTGGATCTTCCTGGAGAGCTAAAGTGCAGGAGTGGGGAAGTGTGTGCATCTGGGGTCAGGGAGCTTGGGAGCTGTGTCCCCAGCTCTACAGTGGAGCTGCTGGGAGCCATGCTGGAGACGGGGGTGTCAGCTTTGTGGAGCTGCCCTCTGGAGAAGGGAACCAGAGCCTTGACCTTTCTGGGAAAACTGGGGAAAACATTGCAGTGGGAACGTTGTTAAACATCCATCAGCTCAGCTTGTCCTGCCCTAATGAGTCATAAAGTGGTGTTATTTGAAATCCTCTCCTTAGCTTCTTTGAAGACTTAGAGAAGCGACACCAGGAAAACCCCCTCATCCCTGACATCAGTGACATCGTAGAAGAACATGCCTCAAACCACTTCAATCCTTACGTCAGCTACTGCTCCAACGAAGTCTACCAGCAGAGGACCCTTCAGAAGCTGCTGTGAGTGCTGCTGTGCCGCTCAGGCCTCGGGCTGGCAAAGGGGTTGCCACGAGGGGTCTCTGGACTCCAGAGACACTGGCTGAGTGCAGACAGGATGGGGACCTGCCCGTGGCTCCCTCAGCCTGTTGTTCTTCCCTTGTCCCTAAGCAAAGCTGTCTTCTTTCAGAGCAGAGTTCCACTTCTAGTCCTCAGGCTGTCTGTGTCAGGTGATTTGTGTCCTGTTGGTGGACTCAACATCTCTAGGTGCTTCTCCACCTGCTAATGGGTTGGTCCGGTCTCCGCCTGGCCATGAGCCCTGAGTTCATCAGACTGGTGCTGGGACCCGAGGCAGTGCCGCCGCTGCACCATGGTTCTTCTGCAGGGAAAGATGATGGAAAATCTTGATAACTGAAGAGCAGAGTTAATGGAGCTTTCTTGTCCCGTTCCAGAACCACAAACCCCTTATTTAAAGAGACCTTGAAACAAATTGAAAGGAAACCAGAATGTGGAGGCCTGCCAATGATATCATTTCTCATTCTCCCTATGCAGAGGGTAACACGGCTTCCTCTTCTGTTAGATGTAAGTAAGTCACATGGTGACATTGCTCTGCACCTCCAAAGAGGTGTTAATACCCTTCTGTGGTTTGCTGAGCCTGGGACAGCTTCTGCTTGGACTTCCACCCCCCGTGGGAGCAGAGGCCAGGCTGCCCGAGCCTGCATTTGGGATTTAGATCCAGCTTCTTATGGCTGTTGGTTGTGCAGCTTAAAGCTTTGTGCGTGACACTTCACATCTCGGTGGCATCCACCTGAGTGACCTGAGGTTCTTCGGTGCCCTGTGCTGCATCTGGATCCCCAGGGTGGGGATGCACAAGCATCCAGTTTGATTAATGCTCAGGTGGCCCAAGCAGGTGTTGCACAGGCTTTGTGGAAATCCAGGACTTCTCCACCGGCTGCTCTAAACAGCAAAACTGCTGGACATGGGATTTCTGGTAGCTGCTCCCAGTCTGTGATGGGCTGTAGGGGTGAGGGCCAGGGGCCTGCCCGGTGCATGAGTGATGGTCAGGCACATATCTGCTGTGAAAGCCCCAGCAGAGACCAGTGTCCCAGCTGGCAGCACGGTTCAACCTCGCTCTCAATGCTGGCCTGCTGCCAGGCTGACCCTTGGGAGCAGCCCGAGCCTGTGTCACACCTGGAGCTCGCCGGGAAACGTCTGGGGTGCAGTTCTCCCTCTCTCTTGCAATGTCACTAAAGCGTCTTGTCTTGAAATTCTAGACTGTCTGTCAAAAAACAGAAGTCTGCACCGCAGCGTACGGAGCTGCCACCAGAGCTCTGAAAGCCATCAGCAAGGTGAGGCCTGGCTGCCCAGCTGCTCTCCACCTTCCCTCCTCCCAGCCACTGCTCGTTGCTCTGGCCCCGAGCCTGCCAGTCCAGCCTCTCATTTTTCCTCCCTACAGCAGGTCCTTTGAGATTTCTCTCATCCGATAGCTGCTGGATGTACTCTTCTTCTCCCTCACCTTTTTCACCTGATCTGGGTTTTTTCTTTTTCCTTGGCATCTTTTCATCTTTCCTCTTTGTCCCATTTTTTGTCCTTCCTTTCGGTGTCACCTTCTCCATTAGTGCTCTCTCTTCTCAGAACCTCTGGTAGTGAGCTGCAGCTCTTTCTTGATGTGGTTTTGAGAGATTTAGTCAAAGAACAGTAGACTAAGCAAAGAGTAAAGTGTAGAGGAGAGAACGAGCAGCAGAAGCAGTGGAGGTCATGAGCCATGTGCTGTTTGTGGTCCTGTGTCTCATCTCCACCTGCTTTCCCATCCGGTGGTCATTCACACAAGGTGATGTGCCACGGAGATTACGGCCACCAAAGGAGCGCTGTCAGCTCTTCCTTCTGTCCCCCTAAAGACCAGGTCTTGGCAATGTGCTTGGGGTCTGCCCTGCTCGCTCATCTGGCGGGGAGCAAAACACAGGACCCCCTGCCTGGGCCATGCTGGACCATCCTTCCCTGGGCTGGAAGGAGTGCTGGCAGGGGGGCATCTGCTCAGGAGAGACTGATGAGGGGCAGTGCAGAGGGTGGTCCTGCTTCACCTGCCTATGGAAGGCTTCTGTCCTCCCCTCCATCTGTCTGGTTGTTCATCCTCCTGGTGATTAATTCTTCCTCCTTGTATCTTCCTCTTTGTATCTTCCTCCTTGTATCACTCCTCAGTGCAGCTCAGTTTTGGTGCAGTTTCACTTTGGTTCTTTTCCAGGCAGAGCAAACGTGCCAAGTCTCCTGGAGATTTCTTCTACCAGGAGAACCTCCAGCTGCCTTTCCCCAAACCTGGCTTGAAACCTGTGTTGGGATGCAGCTGTTTCTCCTGTCCAGGGAAGCCAGCGGTGCTGGTGCTGGTGCGGAGGATGACTGGGCTTGGTGTCCCATCATTCGCCACTTCCCTTGTGGTGTTTTTCATTTTCTAGCTGGTTAAGAGCTGCAATGAGGGAGCTCGAGCTATGGAGAGGACAGAGCAGATGTACACGCTGCAGAAACAGCTGGAGTTTGGGAAGAAGAAGGTGAGGTCTTGTGGAAGTGGTGGGAAAATAAGGAAATAAACCTTCTGGGGTGTACTGGGGCTGATCCCAGGTGTGTCAGGCCTGTCCTGGGAATCCTTCCGGGAAGCCCTGACCAGCTGGAGCATCTCTGCTGCCAGGAGCAGCATCACCACTCCATGCCCAGGGTGACTGGTTTTGTCTCCTGTTCTGACTTCAATAGAAGCTTCTGGGCACTTGCCCAGCCAGCTTGGGGTAGAGTGGTTCTTGATGATCTGCTGTCCTTCAAAACCCTCAACTGTCGGTGGACCTTTCACCTCCTGCACACAAGCGGTGAAATCTGGTCTCCGTCTGCCTGCCAGGACTGTCAGATGTGGGCAGCTTCCCGAAGGGCTGTAGTTAAAGCCTTGACCTTGTGCCCCACCGCTGTGGTTCAGGGGGCTGTGAGGTGCACAGCTGCTCTGCTTCCCCCCCTGCCTCCTGGAAAAGACATTTTAAAGTGTGTGATGTGTCCATCCCAACTGCCCCAGGGTCTGCTGCGAGTTCTGATGCAGCTGCTTGGCTTGGTTTTGCCTGCTCCTTGTGAGACAGGTCATAAGTCAGACTTTTCCTGGGTCTGTTTCAGCCGTTACCACTGATTTCTGCTTCCCGCTGGCTGCTGAAGCGGGGGGAGCTGTACCTGCTGCAGTCGGAAGAGGCCGGCATCTTCCGCCGCGGTGCCGGCAAGCTCTGCTACCTCTTCCTGTTCACTGACGTCCTCATCATAACCAAGAAGAAGAGGTAAGGTTCTGAGGGGACCCTTCCTATCCCTAAGGGGATTAAAATCTTGATTTCCTAAGAAATTCTTGAGACTTCTCTGTTTTGACCTTTACTGAGCCTCCCTTGTTAGCCCGAAGGGAAGTGCCCAGCTTCACCACCCTTGGCCTTGCTTCTGTTAGGGGGTGGCTGGCAAGTCGTGGGGTGTCCCACCCCTGGGCATCAGCTCATGTCCTTGCCCCATGACAGTTGCCTCAGTGGTGCCCGCTGAGTGTCACCCTGAGCTGGTGGCAGGAGGCAGCTGGGTCCCTGCCGACAGCATCCGCTCTGCGGCTGAGGTGCCAATCCCACCTTTGCCGCAGCGAGGAGAGCTACACCGTCATGAACTATGCCACGCTGGACCAGGTCACGGTGGAGAAGATTGAGAACACAGACCACCCCCCTTCCCCTCCTCCTGGCAAGAGCGGGAGCAGTGTCCCAGCCCGTGGTGCAGCCGGTGGGCACCTGCTCAGGGTGGTGATGGAGAAGGACAGCGAGGGCAGGCGGGAGGAGATCGTGCTGTCGGCAGAGATGCTGTGAGTGGCCCGGTGGGGTGTCACAGGGTGCATCTTTCTGCTTGTGGGATAAATGGGTGCCCTGGAAATCTCCCTGCGGCTTCTGAGAAGCACCTTCCCTTCCCCACTCCTCCTCCCAGGAAGCGTGACCTGTGTGGGCTTCTCCCCTTGCTCTGTTTGTTTATCTCTCCCAGATTTCCCTTATAATTCCCAAATAATGCTTCCCCTGCCCAAACTAAGCAAAGCATCTGGGCAGCATGTACTCCCGCTTGGGAGGTATCTACACTGAATGCTCTGATGAGCGCTTGTCCAGTCTTCCCTTGGAAGCCTTCCTCCTGCTGGGGATTTCTCAGCTGCTGCCAGCAGCTCAGATGCCATCTCTTAGCTTTTCTTTGTCACATGGGCTTTCCCTCTGCCAGGAGCGACCGTGCCCGGTGGATCACTGCGCTGATGCACAGAGAAAAGACAAAGCCTGACACCATTCCCAAAGGAGGTACCGGATGGAACTCAGGCCTGGCCCGGTGGGATTGGTGGCTGCGCTGGAGCTCAGGGTTTGCGGGCACAGGTTTCTACTCTGCCCTTATCCTCTCCAGCTGGAGAAGGAGCTGAGGACGTTTGTTGATAGAGAGGAGAGCTCAGGGTACCACGCCTTGCTCATTACAAGCAGCCTCCCATTCAATTTTAAGCCACAATAAACCTTAAACACATTTCCTGGGAGGCAGGGTGAAATTCCAGGAATGCCTCAAGCTGTAGGGAGGAAGAGATTTGGCTTCTCCTCCCCATGCACTTGGAGGAGCAGCAGGAGAGATGAGGGGCAGGCACAGGAGGGGAACAGAGCAGGGCTTGCTGTGGAGCCCCTGAGCAGAGGTCCCAGCCGTGGGTGTCAGCTGTGGGTGCCAGGCTGTGGCTCCCAGCTGTGCCTTCTCACCGGGTCCCCGCTGTCCTCTGCAGAGCTGAGCCAAGTGGAGATCACCCACGCCTACCTGGCTAAACAGACCGATGAGATTTCCCTGCAGCAGGCTGATGTTGTGCTGGTGTTGGATGAAGAGGATGGTAAGTGTCAGCACACGGGGAGCAGTGGCTGGGGAAAGCTTTCCTGAGCTGGAGCTGTGGTGGGGGGCAAAGCTACGGTGAACTGGGATTTTATCAATTTTCAGAAGCTTCCAGGAAGCCCTGCTGGTGGGGTCTGTGTTGCTGGCTGGCGGGGCTCTGGAGGCTGATGCAGGTGGCACTGCCACGGGCGGCTGCTGCATTACTTACCAGTGACTGGCAGCCAGCAGCAGAGACCTCAGGCGTGAGAGCAGCAAGCCCTAGAACAAGCAGTGGATCAGGAACCTCCTCTGCAAAGCTTTCCCTGCATGCTTCTGTCTGGCACCTCCATGGGATGGGGAGCAGTGCAGCCCCCTGCTTCCACTGTGTCCCCAGGAGCTGTGGCCCCTCCTCATTCCCTGTTCTGTTCTCCTCCTAAGGCTGGTGCTGGGGCGAGAGGCTCAGGGATGGCGAAAGGGGCTGGTTTCCCCAGTCCTGCGCTCGGCAGATCACCAGCCGCGCAGCAGTGGAGTGCAACGTCCGCCGGATGGAGCGGCTGCGGACAGAGACCGACGTGTAGGGTACAGATGAGGAAAGATGCCTCTGTCGTGACATATTTCAGGGGTCTTCAAAAATCTGCAGACTGAGCCCGCAGCAAGAAGGGAGCGGGAGAGCCTTTCTTGAATTTTTGTCTTGATCTTACCGTTGAGGACTGGTCAGTGGCGGTGACAGCAGCTAATTAATGTGAGCCCCAGCATCCGAGCGCTCCTGGCCAGCACTGCTATTAATGACCTGGAACAGGCTGCAGGAGGCAGCCAAGGTGCTGGCTCGAGTCGCAAAGGCTGGGGCGGGGTTCTGGGCTCTGTGAAGTGGCTCGTGCTGCCCTCCCTTCCCTTGCTGACAGCTGGGCCAGTGCCTGCTGGCAGAAGAGCCAGGGTGTAGGGAGAGCACACCTAAATCCAGAGCTTTTTAACAAATCCAATCTATATTCTACGCTTATTCCTTGACCTAGTTTTTCACACCCATCTTTCTTTTCCTTCCTCCCCACCCCAGTTATTGGTTCGTTTGAGCACAGTCGTGACCTCTGCAGGATGAGGTGACACCCACCACCTCTCCATCACTGTCTGAACTGACAGATGCCAGGGGCAGATGCAGTCAGAGTTGTTCTCACGGGGTCAGAACTGGGATGCTCCAGCCTGAGGGAAGCAATTCACAAGTCCCACTGGACAAGCAAGCCAGGAGCGTGAAGAGGGGCAATGCTGCAGCTCCTGCTGCCTCTCCTGTGTCCCAGGGTAGGCAGGTGGATGTGTCCAGGCAGAACTGGGCGTGATTCATCCCTAGAGAGGACACAGGGGGTGGAACCTCAGCTGTTCTGAGGCAGAGCAGTCCCCTCACCTCCCCTTTGCCCCAGAATTAGCACCAGCAAGTGCCGGGCAGAGCAAGCTGGGGCAGAGTCGTTCTCTTGTCAGAGCTGAGCAGTTGCATCTGTTTTTCCCAAGTCAGAAGTTTACAGCTGTTGGGCTTTTGGGGCGGCGGCAGGAGATGGGTCAGGTGGCTCTGCTGCAGCTCTGATGCTCAGCTACGATTTTGGGGTGAGATGGCTCCGTGTGCTGCCTGGCTTCAGTTTCGCAAGGGGCAGCATTGTTGTCATGTGTCTCTTTTGATTAACTGAAGAAGGATTAATTGGCTTAACAATAAATTCTTGGATCCCAGTGAAATGTGCATTCTCCTTGTCCAAGATGGAACTTCCTGGTGGGTCCATGTGTTTGATCTATTCATGGTGACAGGCATCCCTGAGCAGGACAGCTCCATGTGGATCGATGCCCAGGAGCCAGATTTCCCCACTATGAGCTCTGAAAAGAGCTTCCTTCTGCTGGCGGCACCGTTCTGGCCTCTGCTTGTCCTCAACATGTGTGTATCTCAGGAAACATCCTTCAGAAGAGCTGAGGAAAAATCTGCTGTCACTGGCAGCACATTTCCAGTGTAACTGACCAAGAGAGACAAGACAAATAGAAGGGGGGTGAGGCTTGCTCTTTATTTCTCTTAGCCGTGGAAGAATTAAAATTTTTCATCAGTGCTAAATTAGAGGAGGTGGGATCCAAAAAGAGAGACACTCGCTGTGTGAAAAGAGGAAGCAAACAAACTGTATTAAGACATAGGAGCAGGAAAAAGAATCATGATATAAAAACCATAGGTACAGAGTCGCTGTGGTCTGGTGCTTGGATGGACGGTTTACTCCAAGCCAGGCTCTGTTTCCGAGCTCTTCTGGTGCAGGGCCATCGAGGCAGAGCTCTGCACCTCAGTGGCACCCTGGGTGCCAGTGGGACACGTGGCACGGTGGCATTATTTGCCAGCACGGTGCCATCACTTGCTGGCCCCCGGCTGCCTCGCTGGCT
>JANIJG010022160.1:0-16314 GCA_024611175.1 Megaceryle torquata | reverse complement strand
CCCATCGACGTGCCAGGCACCCGAGGAAGGTCTTGCTCAAGGTCTGTGGTTCCTTTTACCTCCCCTGCTTGCAGAAACCAAAAAGGAATTGGTTGGAATATTATAAATAAAAATAGAAATGAAAACAAATTTATCTGGATTGTAAAGCCAAATGCAATAGAAGCACTAAATCCTGAACTGCATTGTAGGCAAGAAATTGTCTGCATTTATGTCATCAGGGATACACAGAGAGATGTGTTAGGCCATGTATAAAGCATTGAGCAGCCACACAGGGATTCTAGGCATGATGCAAAAGACCTTTTCAGGTTGCAAACCCCTTCAGTAAACTGGCAATAGAATTATAGAATTGTTTAGATTGGAAAAGACCTTTAAGATCATCAATTCCAACTGCAAACCTTACCTAAATCCATCACATCCAATGATGTAATTAAGCACCACATTTACAGATTTTTTTAAATACCTCCAGGCATGGTAATTCAACCACATCCCTGGGCAACCTGTTCCAATGCTTGACAACTCTTTTAGTGAAGATTTTTTTCCAAAGTGGACATGTAGAGATTTGGCTATAAAAGAACCAGAGCAACTTTGAGCAAAAAGAACCAGACACCTTCATTCTTCAAAACAAATTTTCCCTCAAGGTACAACTCAAGCGAGCAGTCATGGACTTAAAAGAACATCTGTGGACATTAGATGCTCTCTCTAGGTAGATCCATAGGTTTCATACATACAAGTGTGACTAAGGATGAGCAGAACACAAAATTACATTATAATTAATGCAAACCCACTATCACATTTTAATATAAAGCACCATGATGATACAAGCCAGAATCACAGTCTCCCTCGTGAAGTAGAAAGAACAAGAGAGCAAGAAAAATCAGCAGGGCCCTACACATGACACACACTAGTGACAGAAGGTTAGGTGATTACTTGTAGTATATCTTGTAAAATTACCTACATAAAGGTAAATATATGCATAAAAAATTCCCTGGCTATTGGGAGCATTACAAGAAGCATTAAATTGCTTTAATGTTTCCTCCAAGTGTCTAGCATACTTTTGGGGCCTGTAAAAATAATTAATATTAATATTGGCAAGAGCAGGTGAGATATTGCTCATTTCTCACTACCACTAAACACATCTGTGTTTCCAAGACAGAAATATGCCACCTAATGACACAATTACTTACTGGGTCACCACTGGATAAAATAAAGGAGAAAAAAAATTCATGCATGCCTCAAGTCAGAAAATTATACACTGTACAAGCTGCACTGTTGAAAGTCATTGAGTACTACAAATCAACACTTCACAGGCATTCCCTTCCTTAACAGAAACACAAATTGTATGTTTCACCAGAAACAGATAATCTGCATGTTGGAACTGTACAGGGCCTGTGTTGTTTCCACCACATAGAGTAGGATGTCTATACATATTTCATGCAACTATGAACATCTTGTTCATATGCCTGTTGATCTCATTTAGTTTCCATGAATCAGGAACCGTCAAATGCAGTGGCTTATGAAAGCCTATTTCCCTTGCACAGTTTCCCTTTCATCTATAGCAGCCTCACCTACCTAATAATTGCTTCCATGGGTGAAGTAAAAAACAAAAATATTACTATTTTGCTAGGAGTCAGATATCAACTTTTGTGGAAGATAAGCATGACAATTTGTTTTGTTTAGGTTTTTTCTCCCTTTTTTAAAATTTAGCTACTCAGAAAAAAACCTAAACTGTGTAATTTTGTGTTTTTGAAGTCCTGCAAACTGTAGAAACTCTACTGAAGCATGGTTTAGAATAGGAGCTTTCATGTCATTTGCTGAAATGTCAGCAATGGATGTCTATGTCATTCGCTGAAAACTGAAAACTACCTTGCTTCAATTACTAGTTGTAAAAGTAGGACACAAGTAAACAGTTCTGTTTACACTGTCTTTAACTGAACAGGAAAATCCTATGGCTAGGTACCAAAGTCACACACCAGCTATGAATGCCCATCCACACCTTGACAGCTGAGGAAAAAGGGATACTATTTCATCTTAAACATGGGTCCCATAGCATGAGCTTGACTGTTTCATCACTTCCCAACAGCTTATAGAGAGGCTACATGAACAAGGCCTGCTGAGAAGTCTCTGAACTGTCTTCCTCATGCATGTTGAAGCACTGACTTGACACCACACTCAGTTTATTTGAACACTAAAATCTCTGGGACATTTTATTGAATTTCTGTTACTAATATAGTAATGAAAGATCTTTTGTGCCTTATTTGGGTGAAGTAGGTAATTATCTAGTAATAAAAGCATGAAATCTTGTGTGGGCTACTTTTGCATGTGATCAGTATTATCTGCTGCCTCTCAAGCTGACCACAAGATTAGCACAACATTCAGCTGAAGCAAGAAAAGTTCCCTGGTGTGTGCATCAGAAGGCAGATGTTAAACCCTTGTGTGCTTCACTAAGTATGTATTTGTATGCACTCTATTAATATGCCTGTGTGAAAGCAGCCTGAAGTAACCTAACAGTTTCTTAGACAGAGGCATGATTTGATGTTTAAGGATTAAAGCACATGAAGTATAAAGGTATGCATCAGCATTTTTTGGGATAAACACACAATCATAGTCTGGACTGAAAATGCAATTATGTGTTCAAATAATTTCAAATACTCACTGTGTATGACTAATCCTTAATAGCTATAAGCCATTTGCTTAGTTACCACTTTGAAAAGACATTCAAATTTGTGATGAATAATACTAGAAATTATCTGACCTCAGGAAAACCACAGCAGAATATGCACTTAATTACATGCTCTGCAGCTCAAGATACTGTAGTTGTAACAGAACATGTAGAATTCCATAAGCACATGCCTACGAAGAGTCTGAGGGATGGGGGTTTTTTAGCCCCAAAAAGAGAAGGCTTCAGTGGTAAGTACTGCAGCCTGCCAATACCTAACAAAAAGGTCACCAAGAAGATAGACCCAGGTTCTCTACTCAAGTGCAGAAGAGACATGATGGGCATAAACTGAAACAGAGCACTCCTACTGGGTATAAAAAAAATAAATTCACTGAGAGGATAATTAAGCACTGGAACAGGTTTCCCAGAGGCTGCAGGATCTCCATCCCTGGAGGTTTCCAAGACCGGTTTGGACAAAGCCCTGAGCAACCTGTTCTTGTTTCTGCTTTGAGCAGATGGCCTCCTGAGATCCTTCCCACCTGTGTGAATATATGCTGTTATAACTACCAGAGGAAATTATATTTTCCAGTTAAGAACTGTAACCTGTTCAAGGGCTGACTCAAAAGAATACACTTACATGAGAAAAGTGCAGGTATGGCTTTTCTCTCATGCCTTTAACAAAAGCAAAATAAAATAACATGTATTTTATTTCATATATAAAAAAGTAATGTGGTATAAAGGCTTCTTCCCCCTGAGACATTCAAAATTCTTTAACAAAACAGGGCAAGGATTTAGACAAATGGCTGGGAGAAAAAGAGACATGCAGCAAAGTGTAGTTCAGAATAAGGGTTGGCATTCATTCCCTGGGAGTTTTTGTTCATCAGGATCACATTACAGAAAGATAGCTGTCATGAACAACGGTGTTCCTATTGTCACACAATGCATTACAGATCTATGTACCAGATCTAGCGAAAATAACTGTTTTTCAGTGTTATTTATAATAAATATATTTCAAGTTCAATGAATACTTAAAGCTAAAGCTATGGTATTAACAAGAAACGTTTGCTTGTAGACAACACAATGTAAACAAAACAATGCTCAAGGCAAGCCTGGTTAAATTGAGCTTTTTCAGTTTGCTTTTCTAGTGACAGGATGTTTCTCACTGGAGTCAGATCTGCTCCCTTTTAAGTCACTGAGAAAAGTTTCATTGACTTAATGGGAACAGATTGGGCTCTCATAACTGAACCATTTTTCATGAATCTTAAAGTAAGTGGAAAACTGACACGTCTTAATCTAAATGTGTGATTCAGGAGCTGTAGCCCTGGAGATCTCCAAGCATCTCAGGCATTGCAGAAGCCATGAAGAAGCAGCTCTGCTCCGCACATTATTTGTTTGTTGACTTATCTTTAGGTCTTGAATACAGGGACACATATGTTGGACAGTGGTTGCTAGAAGTTTGGCTCTGATTACGAGGTGCATTACAAGGATCATAACATGGTCAGCTAAATGTGACATAAAATCAGTCTTTCAGATGTTACCCCTCTATGCCTACAGTTTTAAACTCCTAGTACTCCCACGTTCATCCAAGTCTTTTTCTGGATAAAATAATGCCAATGACTGAAATGGTCTGGGATAGAGAATGTCCATTCAATTCACGCACTTAGATGCTGATGTATTTGCCTGCTCAGACACACAGAGCTGGTTCAAAGGTGAGGGTATGATTTTCAGGTAATCATTTGGGAAGATTTATCTCATACGCTTTGAGCACTTTTGATAATTTTCAAAAGAATTATGGATTGCTTTGTGTCATACAACTAATGGTCCCATGATCTTCATACAACTAAGTGGGAGTGTCGATCTGCTTGAGGGTAGGAAGGCTCAGCAGAGGGATTTGGACAGTCTGGAGTGATGGGCTGAGGTCAATGGGATAAGGTTTAACAAAGCCAAGTGCTGGGTCATGCACTTTGGTCACAACAACCTGAGGCTTGGGGAGGAATTATAGAATCATTATTCTATGATTCTATAATTCTATAATCTTATAGCTTTAACTGTGTTAGAGAGGGTGAGAAAATGAATCACTTCAGATATTTACAGTAAAGCACACTGCTTCATGACATTCAATTTTTGGCATAATCCATCATGATTTTTTTTCCTGGAAGCCCAAGACTACACAGCAGTAATGACCACTCAGTCACCAGGATCCTATTTATAGCACCAACACAAGAAGCCTCCATTCATTTCAGTCTTAGGCTGATTGTGTTTGGTATCTATTCCATGGGAGAAAGAGCTCCAAATTCACTTTGACTGTGGGTTTGAACCAGGAATGGACACATTCAGTTGCTGCAGGATTTTTGTTGGCATAACTAGTGGCAGTCAGAAAGCCCTCAGTCCTGTTCTTTCCACAGTTCCTTCCCTTCCAAACCTCCTGTGGAGATAAAAGACATTTGCCAGGAGGAGGGAGATGTCTTAGGAGGTCACAGTTTATAAATAAAATTTAACAGGGTAGCTTCCAAGCCTGATATTATTTGGAACTAGCAGTGATTTAAAAAAACTGTGCAAAACTACTTTCTGCAAACCCCACTGGTCTTCCTTATCGGTGTTTCTTTTGGGAAATGAGCAGCACATTTCAGATCCAAAACAGCTCATAATTGAAGTGTCATCACATCAACTGCTTTAAATTTTAACAGATTGTGTTAATAGTGTTCAGTTGCATAGTATGGACCTGGGTTTCTTAAAAAATGCAGAGGTTATAGACTAGCACAGTTCACATCTACTCTGCAAATACTTTTAATGAAAATATCAACCTTTCTGTTCTTCCCTTTGCATCAAAAATTTAAGGATTCCTACTCCCATGATCTTCTTTTATCTTTCCATAGTTAGTAATAACATACTTACTGCTTGAGATGGCTTTTGTAGCTCCAGCTGCACTTCAGCATTTAATCAACTATAAAAGCCATTTATTGCTTCATGGGCTCAATCTCCAGGAACATTATCATTTAACTATATGGTTGCCCAAAGCAACAGAAGGAAAGCTGTCTATATAGTATATACATGCCCCATTCATCTTTTTGTGTAGTTCTAGTATCCCAAAGTAAAATATGGCTATTTTGTATCACTAGTAATGCACCTTTACAAAATCAGTGAAAGGAAATGCACATACGATGCTCACACTAGAACTATTTTTAGGGAAAACCACCAGCTGGTGACTTCACCTCCCACATTATTTAAAAAAAAAAATAAAAAATAAAAAATCCCGGATATTTTATAAGGCATAGAAACCAGAATGACATTAGCCCAGTGTTCACTACTGAGCCAAAAGTTGGGAATACTTCTCTCTCATTTGCATAATTTTGCATTTTTCAAGGCTGAACATCCTGTCCTCTACTATTGGATTTCTCAGTTATTCAGTGTAGCTCTTCAAGTTGGCCTTTGTCTTTGCTATACAGAATAATTAACTATCATCAGCAAGTTTTACCATCATTTTCAAGATGATTCACGACCATGAAAAAGACAAATTCTTTTAAAACTACAAATGAATATCCTCTAACATGAAAATCATTATCCCTATTGTGTTTCCTGACTTTTTAACCAATACAAGCATGTTCTCTCTTATCTTACTTGTATCTTATTCTTCTATAGACTTGCCTGTAGCCACCTCAACTTAAGACAGATCCTCTGCTTCTGTAAAGAACAGTTCCAGCATAACCTCCCCAGGCTCATTCTAAATGAGGATGGCTACAAAAAAAAAAAAAAAAAAATTACCCCAGTAGTCTTACCATCCTTGAATACCCCTTTAACTCTTTAACTCTTGATGAATAAGGCCTCTGCAATACAAAGACTCTATCTGGTATCCCTTCACCATCTCCATCTTCTCTGAGGATCTTGGAAGTTCATTCTTACTGCATATGCCAAACACCATATGCCCCTGCATGAGACAAGTGCAGCCTTTTCCTCTCTTCCCTGTGTACACTTCTTCCTCATGTATACTATGAGTCATAAGCCCTTTTATACTAGTGAACCTGACTTGTACTAAATAATTAACTACTTGATCCTTTTGGGACCTCTTGAGTCTTAATGTAAAATTTAATTTCTCTTGAATCTTAAGAAAAGGAAAGTTTCTCTCTGAAAGAAATCAGAAGGACATCCTATAGCACTCTTAACTCATTTTTGGCTTAATCAAATCTGATCATATTGCTGTTGGTAACTTTCCAGAAGGTGCTGAGTAAAGCTTTCACTGATCACCCACTGCATATTGATGATCTAAATAACCCCTCTTAATTTTTGACAGAAGAGCAAAGGAGGTCTAAACCATTCACTTGACATGCAACACCTTCATGTCGTATTTGATCTCTTCTCTACCAAATTCTCCTTTTCTTTCTAAAGCTGATTAAATGCAGAGCTGTCTTGAGCCTTTGTGAAAAATCATGAAGAGTCTTATAAATTCAGTTCCCTATTTTTATCATTTAGAATTCCATAAATATTAGGATTTGTAACAATATTTTTCAGAATAATCACCCCTCAGATCAAAACAGTCAAAAGAAAAAACACAAACTCAACATATTTCACTTATTGTTACACATAAGTAGTAGTGTGTTTTTGTTGGTTGGTTGGGTTATCTTGCTTGGTTTTGTGTTTGGTTGGTTAGTTAGTTGTTTTGGGGGGGGTTTACCGAATTTGTAGAGCATTTCAGTCCTACTCCTTCCATAGCTGAACTAAAATCGATGCATAAACTGAGGGGAATCACTCTGCCTATTGCTGAAATTCACTGTGATTAAAGGCAACAGATGTCAAACCACACAAATCAGCAGCTGAGGACAGGCCAAAAAAACAAAACCAAAAAAGAATGAAGAAAAAAGGAAGCAAAATTTATTTACAGAGGCATCCCAGGACATGGAATGTTTCTACGTCTACATCAGAAAAGTATATGAATTCAATTGACACACTACCCAGCACATAAATGATATTATATTAATCTGAATTACAAAGTGTGCCTGTGTGCATTACATTTTTCATCTCCAGAAGAACAGAGATTCTTACTAAGAAGCTAGAAAAAAACATTTTTGCAAGCATCAGAGGAAATCGGATTCTCCGTCCTTGTTGCTGTACTCACCCAGTGTCACCCCTCTGTTAAGATGGCTGATCAGGGAGGAGTGAGGTAGGAAAGGCAACACCTCTCACATTTCAGCTATGTGCATCCCTCTGATTTGCTCTTGATTGACACAACATCAGATTGGATCCAGTCCCACATGAAAGCTCTGTGCTCTATGTTAATTTACTTCAAAATAAATTCAAATGTAATAATCTCAGCATATGCTTCCTCATCTAAAGCAGGGTGCTCTCTCTGCCAACCGATCACCTCAGATCAACACTATCTTTCTTTCAGGTAAGTTATATAGTTTAGCACACTCCCCCCGTGAATAGTTCTTCTTCAAAACTGGAGAAGACTAGACTCAACACACGTAGTATGTAAAGCATGAAACTAGCAAAAAGCCTAGGACATGCACCAGTGTGTTAAGAAGCCACTTATAAGAATGGAGCATAAGAGCCAACAACTACTTCAGTACCAGGTGAAGTCACATTTCCAAGCTGTGAAAGCAAGTTGGGAGATCTTGCTGGGGCCACTCCCCATAAACCTATAAGTACAGTGTGTTGTACATAACAAGGAATATTATTCCTAGATTTTCAGGCTACTTAATGTGTTAAGCTCATCAGGTCTATGTTCTTTTAGTGTTCTTACGATCTTTCAGTATACAGCTAGTTAATGAAAAGAACAATAATAATGGACCTGATCCAGCTTCTATTATAAAGACAATGGGGATTTTTCACAGATTTTATGGACCTAGGTTTGAAATAATAATAATGCAGATTTCTTGCATCAAACATTAGAGTCTTTCTTCAGCTTCCTAGAATAATTTACAGCATGTTAGTTTGATCACTGAATAGGAAGAGATAAAAAATACTAGTAGGTACTTACTAGTCATTCAAACTTTGCTGTTCAAACTACACCAAAGTGTGGCAGAAACAGTTGTAGGAGAGAAAAAGCAATTGGAAGAGTTAAACACCTGAAATATTGGTAGGATTGGGCAACTGAAAGACATATGCATCATCAAAGCAATGAATAGACTGGAGCATGAGCAAGGTTAGGGAGTATTCTGGATCTAGGATAAGGAGATTCGAGAGGAAATAGATAAGGGCATGTCGAGAGATAAAAATATGTCCATGAAAGCAGGAAAAGATTATGAAGAACACAAAGCTGACTGGGCACAGGAAAAAAATTTAGAGCTGGAATATGAAAATCAAGACTGTGAAATGTTCCAGGGGATTATAGAGCCAAGGGAGGTGCAGTATAATGATAAAATAATGACAGAGAAAGAAAGGGAGAAACTGAGACTTTGGGTGCTTAATTTGTGCATGCAATTAATTTGTAATTAATTTCAAGGTAAGCATGCAAGAATTTTGCTGTTTACTTCAGCCCTTGTCCACAGACAGATATCTTGACTATCTTATGAGGAATAGTAATGATTTGGTTTAGATTTACAAAACATATTAGCTGAATTAGTTAATATTTAAAGATATCAGATTAACCATGTTAACAACCTATCAGCTCCACTTAAATGTTTGCAAAATCTTAAGGAATGTTGTTAAACACTCAAGGAGTAGCAAAATCTTCAGTAGGCACTAAAGACGACTATATTCTTATTGCCACCTTGTTGCACCTATACAAACTATGCCAAGTACAGATTTTGTCTATGATTTCCAATTCCCTTAAAACTCAAATGGAAACAAGAGTAAGTGTAGCTGTCCCTGTTTAAATTACATGTTGGGAACACGCTTCTTACTTGAAGAATCATGGGTTGCTCCTGGCATATAACTCAGTGCAGGTTAACTAGTGAGGTTCACATCTGTATGAGATCAGGTAATGGGATGGATAATAGAAATCCAGGTTAGGTCACTTTCTCTGAGCATTAATAATTTTAAAGACCAGAACTTAAGTGAAGGCATATCTGCATGTTTAACTTTTGCACTAGAAATGGCATCATTATATGGTTTTATCTCAACAGAGACATGGATGAAGTCAAATTACATGCTCTACTTTCATTTGAGCAAATTTCTGTGAATATTTTCTTTGTATTTTTTCCCAGCACTTTTATGAATAGAAGGAAACTTGTAGATATCTGTAGATAAAAACTTGTGGGTAGATGCCAACATTCTACTATTACAACTGCAGTCAGAATAATTAAAAAAAAAGCTAGCTACTGCAAATGCTTAATAGTAATTTCTCACCCAAACACAAAATGATAAGACTTTTAAAAAGGTGCTTGACTAAATTACAGAATGAAGTAAGTCTAAATTGGAAAAAAATGATCAAGTAGTCAGCATTAGGGCACACACATGCTTTTCACATGAAATTGTCTTTATATTTCTAACCTGTTATGCCAAAAATGCCTCCAAAAAAAAAAAAAAAAAGCTTTTCACAAGCTATGACAATCCTCTACAACTTCTGAGAAGAAAGACTGTGATGATGTCTTCAAAGAAAGTAAAATTGCATCACAGGAAGAAACTCCAGAACATATGGTCTAATTTAATCTCACTCACAGATGAGAAAATATTTACTTCTATAATTCCCGGTTCTCAATACTTGAGCTTCATTAGGTAGCTCATGCAAATAGATTTAATCATCTTCTATACAAGACAAAGGGAAGGAAATTTAAGGGATAACAAAAAACAGACTTTAAGATTGCATTATTAGTTTTATTGGAGAACATATTTTGATCTCCATTATATTTCTCTGAGTTTATTGCAAGGACTTTGAGTTCTAGACTTCACTATAAACACATCCAGGCATTTCCACTGCTAATGTTGAAAACTGAAATCTTCACTGAAGACTTCAGTGATTTTTCAGATTGTGAAGATCTATGGGAGACATTGGATGGATAGAGCTGGGCACCACGGGTTGCACTCAGGCTCTTTCCACAGGCCTCCTCAGCTCCCCGTAGAGAAGAGGGGGACGTCAGCTCTATCTCTCAGGGCTGAAAGCCCTCTATCTAGTTACCGAGATTTTAAGCTATTTCTTGTCAACTCAAGCCACCACACACATGTTTATAGCCAACTGTGAACAGGAGGTTTCACTAAGGTTTAAACTAACATACTGGATCTTCCTTTAGCCATGAAAGCAGATCAGCCAATGTGTCTCCCTACTTATTTCCAGATGACAAGAAGAGTACATGCAGTAACCACGTCTCAGATTAGGGGATCTCAAATGAGGGACAAGCTATCTTGATCATTTGTCATTTGATGAATATACCCTTGTTATATGTATACAGAGCCTCAAATAACAGATTCTTCTTACCTGATCCCCTGAACAATAATATTTTAGCCTTTCTGCCATTCTGTTCCTTTATAAAATGAGAAGTACCTTCTCTCAAGGGGATTAGAGCTGACACTCACTAAAATGGCTGTTATGATGAGTAGGATAGTTCTGCCTAGGAATAATGAAAAATAAGTTGTACATGACATTTTCAACCTTCTTCGAACTTCCTGCAATTAAACACATTAACATTTAAAATTCTAATATTTTAACAGCTGCATAGGGATCTCCTTCACAATGTGAGAATATCCTGGTGCTCTGCAAGCAGTAAGTGCCAATATTTGCTATGTTCCTATCCACAATCTCCAGGACCTTCTGAATTGGTTCAAAAGGTACACTTAAAATTAATTCCACATCTGTTTCCTCTGGGTTTGCAGCCTTTCCCCACCCACTCAAAATGGTTCTGCCACCCAGACATTACACACTGTTTTCAGGCACCAGAGTAGTCACAAGCATCTCCATAGCCTCCTTCTAGTGCAAAAGGCAGAGAATTGGCACCGTGCAGTGTAGTTTCATGACCTTTATTCCTCATCTAGACCCTGAGAATAAGTTCTGGATTCTTTTTTTCATTGTTGTTGATCCAAAACATTTGAAATGTATGTACTTAAGCCTGGTTGAGAAGAAGATTTCATCTGACAGAGATTTGAATGAAATACAGCATAGCTCCTTTAACACTAAATACAGCTTATGCCACAGTAATCCTCTAAATTCAATGAGCTTGAGATGAGTTTGGCTCTCCCAATACCTCAGCACCAACAGCTGCTGCAGTGCACCTGCTACGTCCAATGTGCTGAATTTGCCTGCATAAGGAGGCATATCACCTCTGTAGGAAAGGTGTAGGCATAGGATTCAAGATGTGTGGTATAAGAGTCCATATTTAGGCTCCTAAAACTTATTATAATCTATAGATAAACACATACATAATATTTTTACATGTTCTGAAAGTATTCCCTTCCAAATGGCTTCTGGAGGGTCACTATTTCTGAGTGGGAAAAAATCCCAACAAAACCCCACCAAATAAACAAGCAAACAAAATCCATGCAAAAAGGGGCAGTATGATTGCAGGGAGAATGAGATGAAATAAAGACTGCAAAGCATCTGAGATCCACTGCTCTCTGCAAGACTGCAAAAAGACACCTCGAGCTATTTTAGATGGTTCTTGGGCACCTGGCCACCAAGCTGCCCATCCAGAATGGCACAAATCTCCATTAGCTACTGTGCCATGTCAATGTACCCTTTGCAGATGCCTCAGATATCCCAGGGCATCTAGAATAGCATTGCTTGTCCACTTTCATGCAATAGACTCCTGATCCAGATGTCACCTTGTGGCTATTTACTGATGTCTTAGTTTGCATTATTATACAGGTTGGTTTAACTCCTGTCCCCAAATATCAATCTGTCTCAACGTAAGCTACTTCTCTGTGTCATCATTTGCTTCAAAGAAGTAGCGTAAACGCCTTTCATAATTGCAGCAATCTGTCTCAGCTCTGCAACAGAAGAAATAACCAGCATCTTAGTGCATGTCTACTTCTGAAAAGCAGCAGCACTGAGACAGGCAGATTTATAAAACAGAACAGAACTATTGCAGTAGAGGGGAAGAAAAAACCACATATAGTATGCAAGACAATACAATAAGACATGCTTTGTGTAGGTTATTTATTCCCACTCAGCTTATTCCAATTCTCTTCTTATAGTATTTCTATGTGTGTAAACACCCTGAAAACCTAAATCAAAAAAAAATGTGAACAAATCCATACAGGAAAAAATCCTAAGATTTTATTGGGTCCAATGCCCATATGAATATGAAACACTTCTCAGAAGAAAGCAGACTGATTTAAGAAAAGTATTAAGTAAAGAAGGGAAGAGATCAATGAGAGCAACAACTCTGATAGGGAAGTATTATGATTTCCTAACTGGTCAAAAACGTATCAGAACAATAAAATGGAAGACTATGGTTAATTTGATAAATGCATTGTCAAGTTACTACTCCACAGGGATCTACCTTAGTATTAAATTCCACTGCAGTTCTAGATTGTATTTCTGCTGCTTGAGAAGAAAGGCAGACTAAGCTCACACAATACTTTATCTGCACTGCAACTCGCTCCCAGTTAAGCCCCTTGTTATGCTCAAACGAGCAATGGACAGGCTATCACTGCTCTCCAACAGCACTTCCCCAGCCTGATCTAATAATTAAAAATAAATCCAACTGTACCATGACAGTATTTACACAATATTAATGACCAGGAAAATTTTGGTGATCATCTTCTTTCCTTTTAATATTACATTTTTAAATGCATGCTTTGACTTTTGTCAAATCCTGTCAAGAAGGATTCAAGGAGGAAAAAAAGCATAATTAAGACATGGCAGGAAACACCTACCAGCAGAACCATCTAGGATACAGTGCTGGCAAATCAGTGGTATAAAGGTATATTTAAGGCCAAGAAAACACAGCTGTCTCCAAGTCTGTAAGCACTAAACTTGGACAGGGCTTAGCTTTTTCTTCTTGTGTCCTCAGGGTATACTCTCTCTTCTGAACTTTCCTATCACATTCATTTTCACCAGTCTTTGACTTCCTATCAATGCCTGAGATCCATCACTTACAAAGTAGGACTCCTAAAGCCTAGAGGAAGATTTAATGGTACTTACGCAGCATTAAACAAGGTGGTTAAAAAAAAAAAAAAAAGGTTTGATCTGAGATTGAAGCAATGCTTATTTCATTACTGTCTCTTCTCCTGTGGTTGAACAGCCTTAGCTGTTTCTTGATCAAGCTCCTTTTCCTCCTGTTCATCACAAAGGTCAAAGCAATTTTTTAGAGGGACTCTACAGGTCACATGAAAAATAGCATTCATTCAAAACATAGCGCATAAGAACTTATCTTTTCCTAAGACCTCCAAGTTTCTTTCTTCTGAGACCCTTTATCTTCAATACAGTTTTATTCTGCATGGTAAAAATAAGCACACAGGAAGGTTTGAGTTATTTTTTTTAATACAGTGTTTCACTTCAGAATGATTTCCTTTAGGTGTATTTCAGGTGCTCTAATTCAATAAAATTGAGCTATTTTCAGAAAAACTAACACAGAGAACTGTGGATAGCTAAAATTTAAACATCACTTTCAACACAAACAAAAATGCTAATATTAGCAAAGCTAACCCACTCATTTTTTGACTTGTCTTCTGTTTTCAAATTAAAAACATAACAATGCATAACTTGAATTTTGTTATCCTGCTCATGTTTAAAGTAGTTTTCCTTTTACAGCTTATATTGTTCATCTGCTTTTCTCCCTACTACCTAATTTCTTTACTCTTCTATCTCAGGACTGGAACTAATAAAATCAGGTTGACCTGGCTGCAGATTTGCCTCCTCTTATCATTCCTCTGTAGAAACCTGGCACAGCATTGCATGCACTCCAGAGGGTCACTCACTCTCTCCTGCCTTCCCTTCCCCTAGGAAGGTACTTCTGTGGCTCTATAGATCAAGAAGAAACATTCCATTCAGCCCAGGTCATATTTGGTTTCTGCAGCAAAGTTCTGGTAACAGGAAAGCTACAGGGGTGACATCAGTGAGAAGCTGCTAGAAGCTCCCCTATATCTGATGAAGCCAATAGCCAGCTCCAAGACAGACCCCACCGCTAGCCAAGGGTGAGTCCATCAGCAACACTGGTAGTGTCTCTGGGATAACAACTATCCCAGAGGAAAAAAAAATGTCCAACCTGGTAACGTCAGCTGAAGAGAGGAATGAGATTATACAGGGAAAGCAATTCTGCAGACACAAAGGTCAGTGAAGAAGTGAGGAGGTGCTCCAGACACCAAAGCAGAGATTCCCCTACAGCCCATGGTGAAGAGCATGGTGAGGCAGGCTGTCCCCCTGCAATCCACGGAGGTTAATGGTGGAGCAGATATCCAACTACAGCCCACGAAGGACCCTACACCAGAGCAAGCTGATGCCCAAAGGAGGCTATGACCCCATGACAGCCCACTCTGAAGCATGTTTGCTGGCTGTATTTGTGACGCCACGGAGGACCCAAACTAGAGCAGTCTGTTTCTGAAGAACTGCACCCTGTAGAAGGTAGTTCATGAAGAACTGAAGCCTGTAGGAAGGACTTATGTTGAAGAAGTGCAGGGAGGACTGTCTCCATTTAGAGGGACCTCATGCTGAAGCAGGGGAAGAGTGTGAAGAGCCCTCCCCATGAGGTGGAAGGAGAGGCAGGGACAATGTGTGATGAACTGGCCACAACCCCATTCCCTGTCCCTCTGTGCCACTCAGGGGTAGGAGGTAGAGAAGATAGGGAGTGAACTTGAGCCCACAAAGAAGGGAGAGATGGGAAGAAGGTGTTTTGAAGATTTTGTTTTCTTTCTCATTAAACCACTCTGATGTGATTGGTAATAAATTAAACCAATTTCCCCAAGTTGGGTTTGCTTTGCCCTTGACAGTAATTGGTGAGTAATCTCTTCCTGTCCTTACCTTGATGCATAAGCCTTTTGTTATATTTTCTCTCCCTTGTCCAGATGAGAAGGGAAGTGAGAGAGCAACTTTTGTGGGCACCTGTTATCCAGAGAGAGTCAACCCACCACTCAGGTAAATTGTCAAAAATGGACTGCTGTGATCAGCATTACTCAGTATCTGATACAGTACAGCAACTCCTTACAGTCTCAAAAGAGTAGCTTTGCCTCCCTACCAAATAAACATGCACCTCAAGGGCCAGGCTCTGACTTCCAACTTAATGACTTGAAAAGCTTCAACATTAAGAAATCTCAAGATAGAGAGCAGCCCTTAGGAAAGCTCTGTTTTGAAAAATTGGCATCTATTTCAAAACTGCAACTCTGAATTGTTGTAGCAGTCTCTCTCTCCTGCCTTGCAGAGAGTATGACTAATGTATGTCCATGCATCAAGAGACTGGACAGAGTCCCCATGGCAGCAATAAACAGAACGATACAGGGGAACCCAAAACCACCAAAAGCCAGGATAGTTTAGTCTAAAAATGAAATGATTAATGAAGAAATAAAACATGAAAACAGTCTTCAAAGTTCTCAGAAGGCTGGTGCCAAGACTAAGAAAGTAATGTTTGCTAGAGATTATTAGCAAACTATAGACCCAACATATAAGAATGATTAATAAAAGATAAGATTACTAAAGAGCTCACTTGAAAATCTTCCCTGACACAAGCCAGACAACATGGTGTAGCTATTTCTGAATTGGTTTTGTTCCTTTCTGACAGACACTCTTTGAATGTTCAACACAGCTTCAGGGCTTTTTGGGTTTGGTTTGGTTGTAGATTTTTTTTGTTTTGTTT